>RCUC01109844.1:0-18093 GCA_003697995.1 Taxidea taxus jeffersonii
TTAAACATATAATGTAACCTCACCACCCTCTCCCAACCCCTCTCCCCCTCCCACCCCCCTCAGTTTGTTTTATGACATTAAGAGTCTCTTTTGGTTTGTCTCCCTCCCAATCCCATCTTGTTTCATTTTTTCTTTTCCTACCACCTTAACCCCCACCCCCGTTGCATCTCCACTTCCTCATATCAGGGAGATCATGTGGTAGTTGTCTTTCTCCAGTTGACTTATTTCACTAAGCATAATACGCTCTAGTTCCAACCATGTCGTCGCAAATGGTAAGATTTCATTTCTTTTGATGGCTGCATAGTATTCCATTGTATATATATACCACCTCTTCTTTATCCATTCATCTGTTGATGGACATCTAGGTTCTTTCCATAACTTGGCTATTGTGGACATTGCTGCTATAAACATTCAGGTACACGTGCCCCTTCGGATCACTACGTTTGTCTCTTTAGGGTAAATACCCAGTAGTGCAATTGCTGGGTCATAAGGTAGCTCTATTTTCAATTTTTTGAGGAACCTCCATGCTGTTTTCCAGAGTGGTTGCACCAGCTTGCATTCCCACCAACAGTGTAGGAGGGTTCCCCTTTCTCCGCATCCTCGCCAGCATCTGTCATTCCCTGACTTGTTCATTTTAGCCATTCTGACTGGTGTGAGGTGGTATCTCATTGTGGTTTTGATTTGTATTTCCCTGATGCCCAGTGATGTGGAACACTTTTTCATGTGTCTGTTGGCCATCTGGATGTCTTCTTTGCAGAAATGTCTGTTCATGTCCTCTGCCCATTTCTTGATTGGATTATTTGTTCTTTGAGTGTTGAGTTTGCTAAGCTCTTTATAGATTTTGGATACTAGTCCTTTATCTGATATGTCGTTTGCAAATATCTTCTCCCACTCTGTCAGTTGTCTTTTGGTTTTGTTGACTATTTCCTTTGCTGTGCAAAAGCTTTTGATCTTGATGAAGTCCCAATAGTTCATTTTTTCCCTTGCTTCCCTTGCCTTTGGCGTTGTTCCTAGGAAGAAGTTGCTGCAGCTGAGGTCGAAGAGGTTGCTGCCTGTGTTCTCCTCAAGGATTTTGATGGATTCCTTTCTCACGTTGAGATCCTTCATCCATTTTGAGTCTATTTTCGTGTGTGGTGTAAGGAAATGGTCCAATTTCATTTTTCTGCATGTGGCTGTCCAATTTTCCCAACACCATTTGTTGAAGAGAATGTCTTTTTTCCATTGGATGTTCTTTGCTGCTTTGTCGAAGATTAGTTGACCATAGAGTGGAGGGTCTATTTCTGGGCTCTCTATTCTGTTCCATTGATCTATGTGTCTGTTTTTGTGCCAGTACCATACTGTCTTGATGATGACAGCTTTGTAGTAGAGCTTGAAGTCTGGAATTGTGATGCCACCAACTTTGGCTTTCTTTTTCAATATTCCTTTGGCTATTCAAGGTCTTTTCTGGTTCCATATAAATTTTAGGATTATTTGTTCCATTTCTTTGAAAAAATTGGATGGGATTTTGATAGGCATTGCATTAAATGTGTAGATAGCTTTAGGTAGCATAGACATTTTCACAATATTTATTCTTCCAATCCATGAGCATGGAACATTTTTCCATTTCTTTGTGCCTTCCTCAATTTCTTTCATGAGTATTTTATAGTTCTCTGAGTATAGATTCTTTGCCTCTTTGGTTAGGTTTATTCTTAGGTATCTTATGGTTTTGGGTGTAATTGTAAATGGGATTGACTCCTTAATTTCTCTTTCTTCTGTCTTGTTGTTGGTGTAAAGAAATGCAACTGATTTCTGTGCATTGATTTTATATCCTGACACTTTACTGAATTCCTGTACAAGTTCTAGCAGTTTTGGAGTGGAGCCTTTTGGGTTTTCCACATATAGTATCATATCATCTGCAAAGAGTGATAGTTTGACTTCTTCTTTGCCGATTTGGATGCCTTTGATTTCTTTTTGTTGTCTGACTGCTGAGGCTAGGACTTCTAGTACTATGTTGAATAGCAGTGGTGATAATGGACATCCCTGCCGTGTTCCTGACCTTAGTGGAAAAGCTCTCAGTTTTTCTCCATTGAGAATATTTGCACTGGGTTTTTCATAGATGACTTTGATAATATGGAGATATGTGTCCTCTATCCCTACACTTTGAAGAATTTTGATCAGGAAGGGATACCGTACTTTGTCAAATGCAGGCTTTCTTTGTTGTTCTTTCTCGAGCTCCTTTAGGTGTAGGGTTAGGTTGTGTATTTGAGACCTTTCCTGTTTCTTGAGATAGGCTTGTATCGCTATATATTTTCCTCTCAGGACTGCCTTTGTTATGTCCCACAGATTTTGGACCGTTGTGTTTTCATTATCATTTGTTTCCACGGTTTTTTTCAATTCTTCTTAATTTCCTGGTTGACCCATTCATTTTTTAGAAGGATGCTGTTGAGTCTCCATGTATTTGTGCTCTTTCCAAATTTCCTCTTGTGATTGAATTCTAGCTTCAGAGCATTGTGGTCTGAAAATATGCAGGGAATGATCCCAATCTTTTGACACCTGTTCATACCTGATTTATGACCCAGGATGTGATCTATTCTGGAGAATGTTCCATGGGCACTAGAGAAGAATGTGTATTCTGTTGCTTTGGGGTGGAATGTTCTGAATATATCTGTGATGTCCATCTGGTCCATTGTGTCATTTAAGACCTTTATTTCCTCGTTGATCTTTTGCTTGGATGATCTGTCCATTTCAGTGAGGGGTGTGTTAAAGTCTCCAACTATGATTGTATTCTTGTCAATGTGTTTCTTTGATTTTGTTATTAATTGGTTTATATAGTTGGCTGCTCCCATGTTAGGGGCATAGATATTTAAAATTGTTAGATCTTCTTGTTGGACAGACCCTTTGAGTATGATGAAGTGTCCTTCCTCATCTCTTATTATAGTCTTTGGCTTAAAATCTAATTGATCTGATATAAGGATTGCCACCCCAGCTTTCCTCTGATGTCCATTAGCATGGTAAATTGTTTTCCACTCCCTCACTTTCAGTCTGGAGGTGTCTTCAGGTCTAAAATGAGTTTCTTGTAGGCAGCATATGGATGGGTTTTGTTTTTTTTATCCATTCTGAAACCCTGTGTCTTTTGATTGGGGCATTTAGCCCATTTACGTTCAGGGTAACTATTGAGAGATATGAATTTAGTGCCATTGTATTGCCTGTATGGTGATTGTTACTGTATAATGTCTCTGTTCCTTTCTGGGAATACTTTTAGGGTCTCTCTTTGCTTAGAGGACCCCTTTCAATGTTTCCTGTAGAGCTGGTTTGGTGTTTACAAACTCTTTCAGTTTTTGTTTGTCCTGGAAGCTTTTTATCTCTCCTTCTATTTTCAATGATCACCTAGCTGGATAAAGTATTTTTGGCTGCATGTTTTTCTCGTTTAGTGCTCTGAATATATCATGCCAGTTCTTTCTGGCCTGCCAGGTCTCTGTGGATAAGTCTGCTGCCAATCTAATATTTTTACCATTGTATGTTACAGACTTCTTGTCCCGTGCTGCTTTCAGGATTTTCTCTTTGTCGCTAAGACTTGCAAATTGTACTATTAGATGGTGGGGTGTGGACCGATTCCTATTGATTTTGAGGGGTGTTCTCTGCACCTCCTGGATTTTGATGCTTGTTCCCCTTGCTATATTAGGGAAATTCTCTACAATAATCCTCTCCAGTATACCTTCTGCTCCTCTTTCTCTTTCTTCTTCTTCTGGAATCCCAATTATTCTAATGTTGTTTCGTCTTATGGTATCACTTATCTCTCGAATTCTCCCCTCGTGGTCCAGTAGTTGTTTGTCTCTCTTTTGCTCAGCTTCTTTATTCTCTGTCATTTGGTCTTCTATATCACTAATTCTGTCTTCTGCCTCATTTATCCTAGCAGTAAGAGCCTCCATTTTTGATTGCACCTCATTAATAGCTTTTTTTATTTCAACTTGATTAGACTTTAGTTCTTTTATTTCTCCAGAAAGGGCTTTTATCTCTCCAGAGAGGGTTTCTCTAATATCTTCCATGCCTTTTTCGAGCCCGGCTAGAACCTTGAGAATCATCGTCCTGAATTCCAGATCTGACATATTACCAATGTCTGTATTGATTAGGTCCCTAGCCTTCGGTCCTGCCTCCTGTTGTTTTTTTTGTGATGAGTTTTTCCACCTTGTCATTTTGTCCAGATAAGAATCTGCTGTTTTCCTTGTTAAGTGAACTTGGTCTTGGTGGATTTCTTTGATCTTCTGGGGGAGGGGCCTGTTGTAGTGATTCTCAAGTGTCTTTGCCCCAGGCGGAGTTGCACTGCCCTTACCAGGGGCCGGGCTAAGTAATCCTCTCAGGTTTGCTTTTGGGAGCTTTTGTTCTCTGAAGGCTTTCCGTAGTGTTCCGGAGGATGGGAATGATAATGGCGGTCTCCCAATCTCCGGTTCAGAGGAGCCAAGAGCTAGGGGCCCCAGTATTCAGTGCGCCTTCAGAGAAAAGCATTTAATCACTCCTGTCTCCCCAGCCTCCGTTCGCGCTCGGAGTCCGCGCTCGGAGAAAATCGTGCCTAAGCAGTCCCATCTCACTGGCTTCTGGGAGCTCCGAGCTCACCCAGCCTGTGACCAAGCGTCTCTGTCTCTGGCAGAGTCCCACCTGGAGTCTCCGAACCCCGTAGATCCCTGAGCTCTCCCGGGTCGGAGTCTCCCCGGATCTTGTGGGGACCCCTCGCACAGAGCACCGGCCAGTGCCACAGAGCACCGGTCCGTGTCACAGACCACTAGGAAATCTCAGCTCTGTCTCTGCAGCCGGCTTCCCCACTCTAATACCTGTGAGCTCTGCGACACTGAGATACCCCCGATCCTTCTGTGACCCTGTGGGACCTGAGTCCACACTGTCCCCGTGAGGTCTTCACCCCAGTTTAGCCCCTGGAGTGATGTCCCTCCCTGGAGCAGACTTTTAAAAGTCCTGATTTTGTGCTCCGGTGTTCCACCACTTGCCAGGAGCCGGCCCCTCCCCCTGGGGTCTATCTTCCCGTCACATTGGATTCACTTCTCCGCTGGTCCTACCTTTTAGAAAGTGGTCGATTTTCTGTTTCTAAAATTGTTGTTTTTCTTCTCTTCGATCTCCTATTGGATTCGTAGGTGTTCGGAATGGTTTGATAGGCTATCTAGCTGATCTCCTGCTGTCTGATGTCGTCTCAGCCTGCTACTTCTCTGCCATCTTGCCCAATAGCCCCCCTCCAAGTTTCTTCTTGTGGTTGACTTCTAGTTTCCCTAGCATTGTGGTCTGAAAATATGCATTGTATGACCTCAGTCCTATTCTATCAGTTGAGGCCTGATTTGTGACCCATTATGTGATATATTCTGGAGAATGATCCATATGCACTAGAAAAGAATGTGTATTTTTCTGCTTTAAGATGGAATGCTCTGAATACATCTATGATATCCATCTGGTCCAGTGTGGCATTCAAGGCCTCTTTGTTTCCTTGTTGATCTTCTGCTTAGATGATCCTTCCTTTGCTGTTAAGGTCCCCTACTACTACTGTATTATCATCAATGAGTTTCTTTCATTTTGTTATTAATATGTTTACATATTTGACTGTTCCTAAGTTGGAGGCATAAATATTTAGAATCATTACATCTTCTTGTTGGATACACCGCATTGTTGTCTTGTTAGTCTTTGGTTTAAAATTTATTTGTCTTGATATAAGGATGGCTACTTCAGCTTTCTTTTGATGTCCATTAGCATGTAAATAGCTCTCTGCCTCTTCACTTTGAATCTGGAGGTGTCTTTTGGTCTAAGATGAGTCTCCTGTAAACAGTATATATATGGGTCTTATTGTTTTTTTTTGTTTGTTTTGTTTTGTTTTGTTTTTAATCCAATTGACACCCATGTCTTTTGTTTGGAGCATTTACTCCTTTTATATTCAGAGTAATTTTATTGATAGTTATGTATTATGCTATTTTATGTCTTATTTTGTCATTGTTTATGGAAATTTCTTCTCTTTCTTTAGTTTTTGTCTCTTTTGGTCTTTCTTTCCCAGTCAAAGTGTCTCCTTTAATATTTCTCACATGCTGGTTTAGTGGTCATTAACTGCTTTGGTGTTTGTCTGGGAAACTCTTTATCTCTTCTGTTTTGAATGATTACCTTGCTGGATAGAGTATTTGTGGCTGCAGATTTTCCCCATTCAGCATGTTGAATATATCATTTCCCTCTCTTCTGTCTTGCCAACTTTCTGTGGAAAGCACTGCTGTTAACTTTATTGCCCCTCCAATTGTCAGTTAGGGACTTCTTTTGTCTCATTGCTTTTAGGATTATTCTTTATCTCAATATTTTGCAAATTTCACTGCAATATCTTAGTGTTGGCCTGCTTTTGTTTAGATGGAGGTTCTCTGTGTCTTCTGACTTTGGCTGTCTGTTTTTGTCCCTAGATTAGGGAACTTTTAAGCTATAATCTTCTCAAATAAACCTTCCTTTACCTTTCTTTCTCTTCTTCTTCTGAGACTCATATGATATGAATGCTATGTTTGATGGAGTCTCTGAATTTCTTGTCTATGCTCATTATCCAAACATTTTTCTTTTTCTTTCTTTTATTGTTTCATTATCTTCCATAATTCTGTCTTCTATATCATTGATTCATGTCTCTGCTTCTTCCACTCTTGTGGCCATTACATGCAGTCAGTTGTGAATCTCAGTTACTATATTTTCCATTTCAGCCTGATGGTTAATTAGCAATTTTATCTCTGTAGTAAGGGTCTCCCCAATGTCTTCTATGCTTTTCTCCAATCCCAGCTAGTATCCTTATGATTATTGCTTTAATGTCTGCATCAGGCCTGTTACTTATATCTGTTTTGATTAGATTCCTGGCTGTGATCTTTTCTTGTTCTTTCTTCTGGGATGAATTTCCCCATCTTGGCATTTTGACTAGGTTCTGCTTCTTCTGGGTGTTAGGAAAGTCTATTATGTTTCCTCTTCCTGAGAGTAATGGCTTTAAGTAGAAAAGATCAAATAATGGTCAGGGTCTAGTGCTTCAAGAAGTGTTTCTGATGTGTGCTGCATGTACTCTGCTACTGTGTTTTGGCTGCTCTGTTTCTCTGGTCGATTGTATGTAAAGGTTCTATTTGCCTGCAGAGGGGACTGTTTGGTCAGAGTGTGGTGATTTTTAACTAGGTAAGATCTGGTCTGCTTGTTAAAGGAGACCTGGTGCTATTTCCACTATAATGAAGCTTTGAAGAACTCTGTGGTCAGTAGACATGGTGGATGCAGGGGTTTCTGGTGGTCTTCTGGGGAAGGGACCTGCTGCACTAGTCCTTAGGTACACTTACCCAGGAAAAGTATTACCAGCAGAGTACAGAGGATGGAGTCTTGGTGTAAGCAGTTTAGGCAGCCAGTGCTGGCAATGTGCTGTTTACCGAAGCTGGTCTATGTGAGGGGTGGGGGAGGGAAATGACACTAGCAAGCTCTTTGTCCCCAGAGAGGGGAGTCCATGCTTGCTGCTGTCACAAAAAGCACATTAAGAGGAGCAAATAATTTTTCCCCTTGTTTCCCAGTGTTTTCTAGATCTCTCATTTCATACTGTCTCTGGATTGCTTGCCTGCCTTGAGCAGCACAGTTCACCTTCGGCTCTAGCCGAGCCAAGCTTTCTGTATTTTAAAACTCTAAACTTTTAGGACCTGGAGTGGTGGGAACCTTCACTTGTCTTCTAGAGGATGGTCTTACTGTGCTGGGGCTCTTGCAGGTTTGATCCAGAAGGGCAATTGTGACAGAATGCACGGGCATGGGATTTGGAGAAATGCAGGCTAAAGAGCCAGTGTCCAGGGTAGCCACATCTAGCAGGTGTCTTTGCCTTTGCTGATGGGTGGAGAAAGAAATGAAGCCTGCAGAGTCCTTTGTCACGAGAGAGGCAATGCAACCTGTCAGGGATGTGCACTAAAAAGTTAAAATAATCTCTCCCCATGCCCTGTAGATGATCCTCAGATTGTGCTGTCTGGCCCAGTTACCTTCCTGCCTCTTCTCCAGGAGTAGGGCAACATACTCAGATCCCTGTCCTAGCCAAGCCCAGGGACCTCTGAAATTCCAGTGTCTGAGGCCCATTGGTTGCAAAAACTTACCAAAATCAGCCACTCTCATTTTCCTTAGCAATGGCTTTGAGGAAGTGTTCTTCTTGTGTGTATTCCTGTGTGCTCCACTCTCTCTCTGCATTCCCTGCAACCAGCACTCCCTCCCCTCTGCAGCACCTGGGATCCTTTTCCACATGAACCATGACTTAACACTTCCTACCTTCTTTGATATGGCATCTTCTCTCCCTTCAGCTGTGTATAATTTCTTCTCAGTCCTCAGGTCATTTCTTGGGCATTCAGAATGATTTGAAGGTTATATGGGTGTGTTCCATGGATGAAGTGAATTTAGGGTCCTCCTACTATGCTGCCACACCAGGTACTCCAACTTATGGTTTTAACCATTTGTAAGAGCATAGCTTATTGACATTGAGTCAATTTACATCGTCATGATGGTTAATTAATTTAATTGACATTTGTAATGCAAGGACCAGCACCACCCCTCTCCAGAGCTTTTTCATTTTCCCAATCTGAAATTCCACACTCATTAAACATTAACTCCCCATTCCCTCTCTCTGGGCCTTAGGCAGCCACCATTCTGTTTTCTTATTTCTTATGAATTTGGCTACTTTAAGTACCTGTGTGTATGGGATCATACAATATTTGTCTTTTTGTGACTGTCTCATTTCACTTGGCAGAGCGAATTATAGGATATGAATGTCTTAACACGTGTCAGAATTTCCTTCATTTTTAAGAGTGAATAATAATCCATTGTGTGCATACGCCTCACTCTGTTTATACATTTACCACACTTTGAACACACTTTGGCTGCTTCTACTTTCTGGCTATCATGAATAATACTGCCCTGAAAATGGGTATAGAAATACCTATTTGAGACTGTGATGTCCATTGTTTTGTGTATATACCCCAAAGTGGAATTGTGGATCATATGATGTTTTTTCGCTTATCTTTTTAGGAAGTACCATAGCATTTTCCATAGCAGCTACATCATTGTGCATTCCCACCAGCAATGGAGAGTCATTCTGATCTGTCCACTGTCTTAAATAAATTTTTACATTTTGTGGTTATAGCTCTCCTATTGGGTGTGAAGTAGTATTGCATTATGGTTTTGAAATGCATTTCCCTAATGATTAGTGACATTGAGTATCTTTTCATGTGCTTGTACGGCATCACATATCTTCTTTGGAGAAATGCCTATTGAAGTCCTTTGCTCATTTTTAATCAGGATGTTGTTTTTTTTAAATGTGTGTTTTTGAGATGAGTAAGTTTGTTATATATTCTGGATACCAGCAGAGTATCAAATAAATCAATTTCAGATATCTTCTCTCATTTGTGGGATGCCTTTTCTCTCTGTTGATAGTGTTTTGATGTACAAAAGTTCTTAAATGTGATAAAGTGTAATTCAGATGTTTTTTTCTTTTCTTATCTGTGGTTTTGGTATCCCAAGAAATCATTACCAAATCCAAAGTTATGAAATTTTCTTCTAAAAGTTTCATAGTTCTAGATGGTACTTTAGGTCTCTGATCCATTTTGCATCAATTTTTGTGTATGGTGTATGTTATTAAGATTGAATTTCATTCTTTTGCATGTGGATATCCAGTTTCACAGTACTATTTTTTGAATCATCTGTCCTTTCCCAATGAATGCTCTGTCACGTGTGAAAATCACTTGGACACACAGGGAAAGGTTTGTTTCTAGGATCTGTATTTTATTCCATTGTTGTGTCTGCCTTTATGCCAATAACACAAAGTTTCGATTACCACCGTAACTTTGTAGTTAGTTTTAGAACCAGGAAGTCAGCCATTTGTTTGTTACCCCAGGGTTATTTGGCTGCTTGGCATGCCTTGAGTTTCCACCTGAATTTTAGGATTTCTGCAAAAAACATTTCTTTTTTATTTTAGTAGGAATTGCTTTGAATCTGTAGATCACGTTAGCTAACACTACAACTTAGTAGCATGAACCATATAAATTCACGAATGTCTTTCCTCCCTTTTATTTGTGTCTTCTAGTATATCTTTCAACAATACTGTGCAGTTTTTCAGTGTAGAAGAATTTTGGGTCCTTGTTTAAGCTTATTCTTAAATATTTTGTTCTTTTTGATGTTCTAGTGAAAGAAATTGTTTTCTTAATCCTCTATGGATTATTAATTGGTAGCATAGAAATTCAATATGTTTTCATGATTAAAAAAACTTCTCGACAAATTGGGTATAGAAGGAATGTACTTCAATATAATAATGGTCATACATGACAGAGCCACAGCTAACATCACACTCAGCAGGGAAAGGTTGAAAGCTTTTCCACTATAATCAAGGAAAAGATCAGAGTGGCCCTGCTCACCACTGCATTTCACAATAACATTGGAATAGAAATCCCTATGAAATTTTTAGCCTTTTCTACATATAGGTCATGCCATCAGTAAAGTTAGAACACATTACTTAGAATGTTCACTTAATTTTACTACCTAAAATAGTGTTTCTGATGGTAGCTACTAGCTTTATATCTCAGCTTTAACATGACCTTTGAAGAAAGGCCTTCCCTGGTCACCTTTTCCATAGCAGAAATCTCCCTGAGTATACGTTGTTTGCTCTATTATTAGCTGTAGTGAACACTATATTTAGTTTAGTAAATTGTCCCCTTATTTACTGTCTGACTCTATTATAAGAATATAAGGGCCATGCATGAAGGAACTTTTGCATAATTTTCCTATTTCTTTAGTTACTGTATTCCCATTCATAGCATGGTATGTAGATTGGAGTTCTGGCAGTAGATTGGAGCTCCAAGTTAAAGAAATTAATAGGTTAATAGTTATTTTATATATAAACATATACCTAGAACATCTAACCACACTTTAAGGCAGGATAAATTTACTATTAAATGAAAGGAAAGAAAAACTTTCAATGACAAGTGGGGAAATATATGAAAATTTTTTCCCTAACACAGTATGACTGGGCTAAAATTTTATTCTTGACTGGCAGTAGTCTTACAATGATTCTAAAGCTATATTTTTATGTTACATCTTTCTGACCCTAATTATGTGATTTGGCTTCCTAGTATCTTTACAGAGATATTTTTTAAAGTTTTTGTGGAAATTCCCAGTGAATTTAATTAAGGAAGAATCAGTCTTGGACACTTTCCAATTCTAGGACTTAATGAGTAATGTGGTTAGAAGGGCTAATATGCCCGGGGTTCTTTGCTCATATTGGGAAGAATATGCTATGCTCCTAAAAACTGGTACACATTTTTGAGGAGGTTTCTGTTAGGTTTAAAGCATTATCTAATGAAAAACACAAGAATGTTTCTTAAAAATACCAGATCAGCCAATCTGAGCTAAACAAAAGGACAGAGTAAAGATGAATAAAGAGTTGAATGATATTTTCCTATTTAGAGATTAGTACGAAGGAAATGACTTGAGAGAAATCTCCCTTGGAAATGTCTGGTTGCTATATTTTTATGTAAGGATAGGATTTCCTTGTCTTTTTGATAAATTATCCTAAGTTTTTGTGCTCAACTTTTGTTTTTCTGTGGAATCTGGAATTCTTAGGAAGTAATCTACAATATAAATAAAAGCAACCTTCTGAATAACCAGAAGACTCCATGGAAAGAATGGACAGACAATTGAATGAAATAAAATATGTCCTCAAAAGTAATGCAGCATTTTGTCCACTCTTGTCAAACTGGATGGCAGAAGAATTTTAGGTTCCTGTGAATGAGTAAAAGGTGTTCCTTCAGATTGTGGACTTGTCTTCCTAAGGTAAGACTAACAGTAAGTAGTGGAAACCGAGCTTTGCAATTGTGTGAGTATCTTTATTATGTAAAAGTTAGATCACTTTGAGATAAAGCAAAATTGGTTTCCAATTCTAGTTTTGTCACTTCAAAATGGGAGAATTTGGGAAAAATAGATGTTCAGAATATCAGTTTGTTCAATTGTGGAATGGGGATTATAATTTCTGTTACTGTAAATATGAAATGTGATTCATTAAATTGTGAGTGAGTGAGTAGAAGCCACCGTAGATGTTGTGAGCAGTGGACTGATCAGATCAGAATCAGATTTAAAAAGGATCACTTGGGCTGTGCTAGGAAAAAAAAAAAATTGGTGGAGGCCAGAATGAAAGGGGAGAAACAATGCAGATGTCTAGTGCGGTAGGCCAGAAGTGGGGAGGGAAGGGAAATAACCAACTTTGTGATCTATTTCAAATGGGGTTAATAGATTTGTTAAAGGTATCAATATGTGATATGAGAGCAAGAAAGGCATGAAAGGCACGGTGATGTTTCTTGTCTGGGAAATGATTTGGAAGGTGGTACCATTTAGTCAGATGGTAAACACCTACATTTGTTGCTGAAAATTAAAAATTTAGTTTTATAATTTCTGAATTAATATCCAGTTGGACATGTTCAGAGTTGGAGATGCTGCATATATGAAGTTTAAAAACTAAAGGAGAGACCCAACATTGGAAAGGTTGCACATTTACTGGTCAAAGAAAGAGGGCATATCCAACCAAAGACCCTAAGAAAGAGGTCTCAGTGAGGGAAGAGACAATCCAGGGTAGTGACTTTCTATTCCTAATTTGTTCCACTCATTTTGAGTATGTCAGTTACCCTAAATGGGTCTCAAGTATTTAATTTTTGTGACTTTATAAACTGTGCACCCTTGTGGAATCCCTTGCCCTCTTGTCCTTCCACTTCTCCTTTAAATCTCAGGAAGGAGTGTTTCCTCTGGGAAGCCATCTTTGATTGCTGTTTTGTTGATATATTTTTACCCCTGACCTTTGCACTGTGTGATTACCTTTATATTGGCACTTATTTCATTTAATATTATTATGTATGCTATCACTGAGTGTAGGAAACCATAACTTTTTCAACTTGGAAATCACAATGTCTGTGACACAAATAGGCACCCCTGCCACAATCTTTTACACAATCTTTTAATTAAATGAATCAATAAAAGATTAACATTATAATGCATTTAAAGGCTTTCTCTCCTGTTTTGTAGATCATCTGTTTCTAATACAAGAAGTCACTCCCATCCAGACTAGATGGACCCAAGAAACAATGTAACTTACTTTGTCCTCTTGGGCCTCACCCGATCCAAAGGAACAGAAGGTCCTTTTTGTCATGTTCTTGCTCTTCTATATTTTGACTGTGGTGGGCAATGTGCTCATTGTGGTGACTATAGCAGTCAGTAAGACCCTGGGCTCGCCTATGTACTTGTTTCTTGCTAACTTGTCTTTTATGGATGTCACTTATTCCTCTTGCATTTGCCCCAGATTGATTTCAGGTCTGTTGTTTGCAGAAAATACCATATCCTTCCAATCTTGTATGACTCAGCTATTTACTGAACACCTTTTTGGTGGCTCAGAGGTCTTTCTTCTGCTAGTGATGGCCTATGACCGTTATGTGGCTATCTGCAAGCCCTTGCATTACTTGGTGATCATGAGGCAGTGGGTGTGTGTTGTGCTGCTGGTAGTGTCCTGGGTGGGAGGTTTTCTGCATTCAGTAATTCAGGTTAGCACTGTTTATGGTCTCCCATTCTGTGGTCCCAATGTCATTGATCATTTTATCTGTGAAATGTACCCCTTACTGGAACTCATCTGTACTGACACATATGTCATTGGCCTGTTAGTGGTGGCCAATGGAGGGATGATCTGCACTATTGTGTTTATGTTCTTGCTCATCTCTTATGGTTTTATCTTGTACTCTCTAAAGAATTTTAGTTCAGAGGGGAGGCGGAAAGCCCTCCAGACCTGTGGTTCCCACATCACTGTGGTGGTCTTCTTCTTTGTTCCATGTATTTTCATGTATGTAAGACCTGCTAAGACTTTTCCCATTGACAAGTCATTGAGTGTGTTTTTCACAGTTATAACCCCAATGCTGAACCCACTGATCTACACTCTGAGAAATTCTGAGATGACAAATGCTATGAAGAAGCTCTGGAGTAGAAATGTTATATCTTTTAGTAGATAAGTATATTATCTACCACAAGAAGAATGCCTTTACATTGGGTCCATTTTCTGGAATGCAGAAGCATTCTTTTTTTTTTAATGGTTTTTTAAATTTTTTATAAACATATAATGTAACCCCACCACCCTCTCCTGACACTCCTCCCCCCCCGCCAAGTTTGTTTTATGACATTAAGAGTCTCTTTTGGGTTTGTCTTCCTCCCGATCCCACCTTGTTTCATTTACTCTTTTCCTACCCCCTTAACCCCCCCGCCCCCCTTGCATCTCCACTTCCCCATATCAGGGAGATCATATGATAGTTGTCTTTCTCCGATTGACTCACTTCGCTAAGCATGATACCCTCTAGTCCCATCCATGTCGTCGCAAATGGCAAGATTTCATTTCTTTTGATGGCTGCATAGTATTCCATTGTATATATATACCACCTCTTCTTTATCCATTCATCTGTTGATGGACATCTAGGTTCTTTCCATAACTTGGCTATTGTGGACATTGCTGCTATAAACATTCGGGTGCACATGCCCCTTCGGATCACGACGTTTGTATCTTTAGGGTAAACACCCAGTAGTGCAATTGCTGGGTCATAAGGTAGCTCTGTTTTCAACTTTTTGAGGAGCCTCCATGCTGTTTTCCAGAGTGCTTGCACAGCTTGCATTCCCACCAGCAGTGTAGGAGGGCTCCCCTTTCTCTGCATCCTCATCAGCATCTGTCATTTCCTGACTCCTTAATTTTAGCCATTTGCAGAAGTATTCTTTTTTTTAAAATTTTTATTTTTATTTAAACATATAATGTAACCCCACCACCCTCTCCCAATCCCCCTACTCCCCCACCCCCCTTAGTTTGTTTTATGACATTAAGAATCTCTTTTGGTTTGTCTCCCTCCTGATCCCATCTTGTTTCATTTATTCTTTTCCTACCCCCTTAACCCCCACCCCCGTTGTATCTCCACTTCCTCATATCAGGGAGATCATATGATAGTCATCTTCCTCCAATTGACTTATTTCGCTAAGCATGATACCCTGTAGTTCCATCCACGTCATTGCAAATGGCAAAATTTCGTTTCTTTTGACGGCTGCATAGTATTCCATTTTATATATATACCACCTCTTCTTTATCCATTCATCTGTTGATGGACATCTAGGTTCTTTCCATAACTTGGCTATTGTGGACATTGCTGCTATAAACATTCGGGTGCACGTGCCCCTTCAGATCACGACGTTTGTATCTTTAGGGTAAATCCCAGTAGTTGCAGAAGTATTCTTAAAATGATTCTGAGTTCCCTTTTTTTTTCCAAAGAAATTAAGTTAATTATAATTAAGGATGAAATAGATGATTGTGTTATAATAACAGTTTCCCTTCCTGCTAGAATATAAGGTTCATAATACACTGTAAGACTTCATTTTAGGGTTTAATGCCTTTAGAGCAGGGATTCAACAATAGGTAATGAATTAGTGAGGAAATTTTTATATGGTTATACTAAGTTTTAATAAGTCTGTGTTTTCAGTTTTGCCTGTGACATGTACCCCTTAATGAAATTGGGTTGTACTGACACATATGTCATTGACCCATTAGTGGTGGCCAATGGAGGGATGATGTGCACTATGTGTTTGTGTTCTTGCTCATCTCTTCGGTGTCATTTTGCACTCTCTAAAGAACTTTAGTTTAGAAGGGAGGCAGAAAGTCCTCCAGACCTGTGGTTCCCACATCATTGTGGTGGTCTTATTCTTTGTTCCATGTATTTTCGTGTATGTAAGATCTGCTAAGACCTTCCCCATGGACAAGTGTGTTTTTTACAGTCATAACCCCAATGCTAAACCCACTGATCTACACTCTGAGAAATTCTGAGATGACAAATGCTGTGAAGTAAGTGCATCATCAATCATGAATGAAGCAATTTAAATTTAATGTCACTCTCCTCAAATGTTAAAGTCCATTTTACTGTAAATGCATTTTAGTCATAGTCAACAAATAATGTGCAGTGAAAGAGTCAAATATTTATAGAGTTATACTAATGCATAATTAATTGCTATGTTTACTTTTGTAGTTTCATTCATAATGCTATTTCTGGTCTGTTTCTTGTCTTTTATCTTCATTCTTTTCATTGTTAAAATATTTCTTTTATATAGACCGTCTTCTCTATTTAATTTCTCTTCATATGAAGTTTTTTGTGTAACATTTTACTTTTTAAGACATACCTGGCAAAAAATAGATAAAATAAATATTAAAAATAGTATCCTTACAAAGAGGAAGTAGTGTGGAATGAACATCCTATCTGTCCCTCACCAGAGTCTTCCCGTTCTTCATATGCATCATTGTACTGATTGTTATTGTTCCTAAGACTCTTCAATTAATAATCTTTGCTAATAAAATCATATTTTCATGTATATGTTTGTCTTTGTGTCTAAGTTTTGTATTTACTAATTGGCCTGCTGAAGATCTTTCCGTACCAGTATACAGATGTAACTCATTCTTAGGTTCCTCCTACTACCTAAAAGTTCTTAATAAAGAATAGCTAATTAGTGTTTCCAGTATGTGTCATGTTTTCCTGAATCTTTTTCTATGGTAAATAGCTTTGCAGTGAAGTCTTTTAGAGATTTTCTAATTATGAGTTTTTAGTAGTGCAATTGTTTGATCAATTGGTAGATATATTTAAAGTTGTTGATGTTCATAGTTATTGCCCAAGTGCCATCCATAAGCTTGTACCAAACTATGCTACTTCCCTCAGTTTAGAGTTTGTGCCATTCTCAACAATAAGTTCTTGATGAATATTTATAGTATTTGAGATTATGATTATTAAAAACATTGTATCTCATTTGTTTACCATAATTGAAATTCAGTAAATATAATTGAATTTGATTCACATGTTTAAAATTATTTGTATTCATCTTTTGTGAATTATCTATTATTGACTTTTACATGTTTTGTTTGATTGCTGCTCTTTTCCATATGAATTTTTATGATGTAATCATGCACTAAAGGCATTACCCCTTTCACCATTGTATATTTTTCTAGCCTATGATTTAGTTTGGATGTTATTATATTGTGCAGAATATCTTTAGCCATGTAGAAATATTTTTACATATATATATGATCAAATCTATTAATACTTTCTTTGACCTTTGTATCTTTCTCAGAAAGACTTCCCTATTTCAATGTTAAAAAATATTCTTCCAGGGGCGCCTGAATGGCTTAGTGGGTTAAGCCTCTGCCTTTGGCTCGGGTCATGATCTCAGGGTCCTGGGATCGAGCCCCACATCGGGCTCTCTGCTCACTGGGGAGCCTGCTTCCCCCCTCCCCCCACCTGCCTCTCTGCCTACTTGTGATCTCTCTCTGTCAAATAAATAAATAAAATCTTTTAAAAAATATTCTTCCACATGATTTTCAACATTTAATTGTTTAGTTGTTTTGTGATTTTATATTTTATGCTAAATTTTTGATCCATCTACACTTTGATGTAAGTACTCAATTAGGGATTAAATTTTATTTTTCTAGGTGGGCATTTGTAGAGATATATTCTTATTTTTTCCTGATATTTAAGATGTAATGTAATTACACTTAATTTGTAAGACACTTAGATATCTGATAAGCTTAGTACTCCTTCTTATCATTCTTTATCAGAGCCATATTCATTCTTTAAACATATTTATGTTTGAAAATAAAATTTTAATAGGCCACTCTAGTAAAAGTTATGTTTAGTTTGTGTTTTCAGTATGATTTGATTTAGGAATAGTTAATTGCTTTAGAGAATTAAGAATTCTCATCCAAAAACTGGGTAGTTCTTTTCACCTAACAAGCTTTCTTTGGTGTTCATATAGACCCGGTATGTTTCTTTGTAAATTTAGTCTTTTTGAGTAAACTTATTTTATGTTGTTTTGCAAATAGAATCTTATCTTCTACTTTCCAAGTGTCTGTTGTTTCAATGTAGAAAATCTTCCTTTTCATAACTTGGCTATTGTGGACATTGCTGCTATAAACATTCGGGTACACGTGCCCCTTTGGATCACTACGTTTGTATCTTTAGGATAAATACCCAGTAGTGCAATTGCTGGGTCATAAGGTAGCTCTATTTTCAATTTTTT
>ML097987.1:0-62467 GCA_003697995.1 Taxidea taxus jeffersonii
GGGGGGGATGGGAAGGGCACCAGCTGGGAGATGGGGCCTTCTGCAGGAGAGGGGACTGGGTGGGCAGCTGGGAGATGGGTGGGAGCGGAAGGCGGTGGTATTAAACGCCACCCGCGGAGGCGGGCTCGAGAAGGAAGGGGACGCCCTCCGCGGTGCCCCCAGTTTTAAAATACAGAAGGGAGCGGAGAGGGGGCTCTGCCTGCAGCCCACCCAGGGCGGGGAGTGCCTTAGGGGGCTGGGGGGAACGAGGTCAAGTGAGCCCCCACCACAGCACAGCTCCCTGCAGTGAGTGGGGCACCGGGCTGGCATTGCGGCCGCTAGCTGGCGGGAGGGGGGGAGCTGAGAGCCGGCGGGGCTTCGCGACCGAAGAGCCCGCCCCGCCCGCTGCCTAGTCAAGCGGCTGGAATGAGGGGAATCCGCGCGCGGAGGGGTCCTGCCGGCCACCCCCCCACACCCCGAGCCGCGCCGCCGCATTCCCGGGATGCCCGCTGGCTCCCCCACAGCCGCCGCCCAGCTGCGGAAGGAGGGGGCGTCTCTGCAGCGGGGCTGGCCTGAGGGGCTGCCCTAGCCCCGGCTCCCGCCTCTGCCCGCTCCGCCTCACTGGACTGCAGCGCCAGCCTCGGGGAGGGGGGCCGGGGGCCGGGAGCCTCGGGTGTGAAAGACACGGCGACCCAGGCGGCAGCGCCAGGCGCTTCCTGCATTCTCTGCGCTGTTTTACTTACGGTATTCCCTTCAACGCCCTGAAGCCAAACCATGAGCTCTGTGCTATTACTCTCCTCCTACAGATGGGGAAACTGAAGCTGGGCAAGGGCATGACTTGCTCAGGATCCCAGAACTAGTAAAAGGAGGGGTGGGATTGGAACCGGGAACGCCAGCACTCACTGCTTCCGTAGGGCTGCCTCACCGGAGAAAGAGGCTGGTGGATTTCTAGGCTTAAAGGTTAAGTCGCTACCCTGCCAGACTGGGACCTTCCTCAGTAACCCCGTGACTGCAGTGCCCAGTATTAAACCCTGTCAGTGTTGTGTGACTATTGACATGTAGGCCTTAGGAGTAGCAGCTAGGAAGTGGGCACTGTTTTTGGGCTCCCAGCATGGCTCTGCACCTAGGGGATGGCGGCAGGCTGGGGAGAAGCCATGGCCACGTGAGTGAACCAGGACTTATTTCCCAAGAGTACCTCTGGGTCTCCTCCCACCCTTGTTGTGTCCTATAAAGGCAGGGATGGGGCAGACCCAGCTGACCTGCTCATCCAGTGCCCTTTACCTAGTGTGAGCCAGGTGCCCTCTGGCCTGACATCTGAAGGAGTGGGGAAAGCAGTGGGCAGCCTCAAATGTTCAAAGG
Organism: Taxidea taxus jeffersonii; assembly: GCA_003697995.1. Lineage (NCBI taxonomy): Eukaryota > Metazoa > Chordata > Mammalia > Carnivora > Mustelidae > Taxidea > Taxidea taxus. The sequence goes on from ML097987.1 coordinate 1,339, forward strand.
GCCTCAAAGGACCTCAAAGGTCCTCAGAATGCTTCAGACCATCAGATTTGATTTTTCTAAAAGCTGATTTCCACTGAGGCAGCCTCATGGCCTATTGAAGAAGCAAAAAGAACCATAGCCTATCTCCCCCGCAGCATAGTACTGGGCACAGAACGGGTACTCAATTTATATTTACCAAACGCATCTTATCTTAGGTCTGGTCCAGGCTGCCCCAACAGGGACTGTTCCAGACTCTAGGGAACTGTTGTGAGGGGCAGTGGAGATGAAAGGTGGGGACCTTCCCTGCTCTCTACCTGATTGTTCATAGGGCCCAAGTCAAGGGCTATCCACTCTAGCTCTAGAACCATGAGCCTTTGGGCTGCCAGACACCTCGGCCTGGGGGTCCAGCAGAAGTAAACAGAGCACCTTGCCCCCTGACTTCTTCTCTTCATTCAATATCCTATATGTAGAAAGGAGCGGGGGCACCTCCAGATAGTCATCATCATCTGGCATCAAAAAGCCTCTTTCCTGGGGCACCTGGGTGGCTCAGTGGGTTAAGCCTCTGCCTTCTGCTCAGGTCATGATCTCAGGGTCCTGGGATCGACCCCATGTCGGGCTCTCTGCTGAGCGGGGAGCCTGCTTCCTCCCCTCTCTCTCTGCCTGCTTGTGCTCGATCTCTCTCTCTCTCTGTCAAATACATAAATAAAATATTTTTTTAAAAAAGCATCTTTCCCTCTCGCCATTGCTCATACCAAGGAGTCACCACCTGCTAAAACCTTCCCTCTGCTCCCCTCCTTCACTCTTCTGCTCCTGGATCAGGCAGCAACCTCCAAACTGCCCTCCCTGCTTTCTTTCCTCCAATCCGTTTTCCCACAACAGCCTGTAGTATTTACAAATGCATATCTGATCAATTAACATCTTATGTTAATAGAGTGTAAGTTTATAGGGCACCCTTCCATGTGCCAAGCCCGTTCTTCACACCCAGTGCTTCTTGCCAGGTGCCTGCATATAGACTCCAGCAGTCCCCTCTGTTCTCAGTTTACCCCAGTGTGCCTGTGTTCTTGTGTGACCCCACGGGTGGCCCTCTCCAGTCCCTTCTCTCCCCATGCCTCCCTCAGCACCACACACAGCAAGAAGGGACTGCTCCCGCCCCTGTCACACGTGGCTCTCTCCCTAAGCTTCTTGCCTTTGTACCTGCACCCTTCTTGGTCCTGCGCACTCTTCTCCTCCCCACTTGACTGACTCTTAGTCATCCTTGAACACGCAGCTCAGGTTTCACCTCCTCCAGAACCCCTTCCTGCCTCCCCCAGTACATAGCCCCCTCCTCATCGCATCACGCTCTAATTGCCGGCTTTCTCATCAGTTTTTTCTAGGAGACAGCTCCCGCCAGGGCGTACACCCAGCGCGGCACACAGTAGGGGCTCAGGAATCCCTCGTGGATGTCTGGACGAATGAATGAATCACAGAGCCCAGAGCGTGCCAGGAGTTGAACAAGGCCGTGGGCCAACCATTCATTCTCTCATTCATCTCGGAGACCCTGGCCGCCGTACTCACAGGCTCCCAGACACGCGGGGAAACTGGCGCTACAGGGCGGGGGATGGGGGGTGAGAGGGCGGAGTACGGGAAGGGGCGGGGCGCAGGAGGCCTCTCCGGAACCCAGAGGCAGAGCCTGGCTCTTGGAGGGGCCCAAAGGGCGCACAGAGTGCCTGGGTCCTGCAACCCCAGCTGCCCCTCCCCCCTCACGTTACCCGCAAGTAATCTAAGTCTCCACAAGGCCGAGTTCTGGGACCCCGCATAGGCTGGGACGGGGCCGAGCCTCGGCCCCAGCGATCTCCGGACCGGCGACCCCCGCCTCCCGCACCGCAGCTCCAGGCCTGGCTTGGCGCCCGGCCGCCTGCCCTTTTCCCCTTCCCACCCGCCAGCGGAGCCCTCCCGGGACCACGTGGCTTCTGCCCGCCCAGCGCCGGCGCCCCGCGTACCCACCGGCTCGGCTCTTCGGGTGCGCAGGCGGGGGCCAGGTTGGGCGGCGTGGCTGGCGCCGGAGTCCGCGGCCCCGGCACGCTCTCCCCGCCCAGGGCCCGCCCGGGGCCGGGCCGCTGCCTGTCGTCATCCCCAGCAGGGCCCAGATCCGGGCGCGCGCGCGCGCGAACCCCCCGGCCCCGCCCCGGCCAACCCTGGCCCGGGCCCTCCGCCCGAGTCTGCGGAGACTGCGGAGAGTGCCGCTCACTGTGCAACCAGCTCCCGGGACGGGGCGCGTCACGGTCACACACACGCAAACACACACATACACACACACACTCCCTCCTTCCTACACGCACAGAAACACAGACACACACACACACTCCCTCCCTCCTCCACACCAGGCCCCCTCGCGGCAGCGCTGGGGGGAAGGGTGTGTCTCCTCATCTTAGGGCCCCTTTGCAGCCTCAGAGCAAACCCGACGCTCTCCCCCAACCCCCTAACTCGCCTCACTTTTGCCAGGCCAGGTCAGTTCTTCCCCATTTGTGACTGTCTCCTCGCCCCTCCTTCCCTGCTCAAGCTACCGCTCTGAGCTGGCCAGTCCTAGCTCTTTGGGCCAGAAGAGACCAGAGGCATGCACCCAGCTGTACTCTGCGGCTGGAGCACCAGTCCTTTGGCCTCAGAGCAGTCCTGTCACCTGGATGTTATGCCCAGTTCATAGCCCAGCCTATGGAGAACCAGGGAGCTGGAGGAGGAGGGATTCAAACCCAGATCCCCCCTTTGAAAAATCCTGCTTTTCGAGGCACGTAAACTCTTACCCCTTCTTTCCATTTATCCCTTCTTGTCCAGCCTGTTCCTGTCCCAAGGGTCAGAACCCCTCCCCACTGCTCACCTCTTTCCTGAGGGGTCTGCTTGAGGGAGCTGCTGGGCCCTGGGAAGATATTGCCACCCTTTCTCCCCACCCAGAGCATCCCAGCTTACAAGCTTGCAGGGCCTGTGGGGGTGAACCACGCGGATGATCTCCCCAGTAGGGATCAGCTCCACTTGTAGTGCCATCCTGCCGATGGAAAGCCACGGTGCACGCTGGGCGATGGGGCCTCGGAGCAACAACCTGCCCGCCCACTGGCTCAGGCTACTCCCTGGCCACTTGGTTCAGCTTCAACTCCAGCCCCAGGGGAGGTGTCTGGTCCAGCTCCTCAGGACACAGCTGGAGCAGCCCAGGTCTGATTGGGAGGCCTCTTGGCCCAGCGGATTGGGGCAGGAAGAGGAGGGGCTGAGGGACTGAGGAAATGCCTGTTGTCCCAGGTAACCAGAGAGGCTGATGCAGCCACTCGTGGGGGACCCTGGCCTCCAGGTTAAAGGGTAGGAGGTCTTTCTGCCCAACAGCTCTGTGGCTAGGCCCTTCCTGCTGCCTACTCACTGGTGTCAGGTGGAGCCCAGTGCTCCTCCAACCAAAAGGCACATCCTACCTGAAAGCCGACAAGATCTGTCAGTAGCCACTGCCCCTCAGGCCTATCTCCCCAGATAGACTCCTTCCCCCCACAGCAGCAGGTGAGCCCCACAGAGCTGCTGGGGTTGGCTATGTTGGGCAGAGTTTAGCCGGAGAAGCGGGAAGGCACTGTGAGGAGGCCCCTGTCCCAGCCTCCCCCAGAGCCTTTAACGCTCAGGAGGACTGGACTCCCAGGCTCCAGGTGGCCTTAGTCCTGTTGGCTTCTTACTTTTCCACAGTACCCTCAGGGGTCCCTCACCCCGAATGTTCCTGTTTCCTATCCTTACTGTTGCTATATCACGGCTGACACTTTCTTGGCCTGGGACTGAGGCCTCAGGTCTTCAGCCATTCCTTATAGGAAGTAAGAAGGGGAAGAGGATGAGGAAAAGTGACCTCTCCAGAGGGAGACACTGGCCTGCAGAGGGTGGGGGGGGGGGTGCAGTGGGCTAGTGTCAGCCCTGACAGCCCCCTGGTCAAGCACCTTCCCCTGGGGCACCCTTTCCTTCCCTCCCCACAGTGTCCCCCTGCCCAGGAAAGGCCAGCAAAGCTTCCTTCCTTCCTCTGAGAAACACATCTATCTAGGGCAGGCTCATCCCCGGTGGCCACACAATGGCCCTTATCAGCTGTGGAGTCAGGCGCAGAGACCCAGTGCACACCAAGTCTCACACATTTCCTGTTTCCACCCAGCGGGTCAGGGCTGGGCCCAGAGCAGCCAGGCCATATCCTGACTGGGGCCAAGAGGAGGCAGAACACTCCCCCTTCCCGGCCTCTCAATCACTGCTGGACTGGCCCCTCCCAGGCCCAGAGGGACCCCCCAACAGGAGGCAGGGGTAGGGGTGTGTGAAGACTTAAGGGGGAAGGGCAGAGATGGGCACACAGACAAGCATGTTTCACAAGCAGCAGGTGGGGGCAGCGGTCCCTGAGATCCAGCCCCGGGGCTACATGGATCAGAATAAGGAGATAGGTATGTTGTTGCTTCAGTTGTTCTTCCAACTGTTCTCTCACAATGATCTTGGAAATGCATACAGTATTTGTATCTTACAGCCAACCAGGATTCCTACGTGGGAAGAAGTGTAGCTTGGATTCAAGTTCAGGTCTTGATCTCATCCCCGTGTTTCTGGTCCTGCATGACACCACAGCTGCCTGTGTAACTTGGGATGGACCACACCACCACTCTGAGCTGTGGCTGCCGTCTGCCAAATGACAGGTGCCGCGTGGCAGCGCCCATGAGGCTTGTGCAGGTGAGAAGGTGAGAGGCAGGCAAGTGTGAGTGGTCACAGGTCCTCTGGTGTGTGTGTGTTGGGGCGGGGACAGCAATTACCGTTGGAGATCTTGGGGCAGGAGGCTCAAGGGAAAAAAACCATGGTGACATTTTGGGATAGCTCAAGCTGGGACCAAGGCTCAAGGCTAAGGTGAAGGAATGTCAGTGAGGAGGGATGAACCAGTGAACATAGAGCGCCTTTTCGAAAGTCAGCAGTTCCCAGAAACCCATTCTAGTTCACGGCAAGGTAAACGAAGTGCCTGATAGCATAGCAGCCTCGCCCCAACTGTGCCAGGGACCCAGAGGGCCGCCATCCTGACACCCCATCCCATTCCCATCTAGGCAACATCTGTCACTCTCAGACACAGAACATCTAGTCTAGATCTACAGGGCCCTCATCCTAGAGCCTAGCAAGGGCATGGAGTCAGACCACCCCCACCACACACCACCCCCCAATCACAGAGCCACACACAAGTGTAAAAGCCATGTTTCTAATTATCCCCCAATACAACAGACACAGAACACAGCCATGGGCCACTAGAAGCCAGGGGGACAGTTCTTGATGGTACACACGGCTCCCAGGGTGGAGTATGGATCACAGAGTGACTGGAGTGTCCCTCAGTCTCAGGTCAGAGGATGGATGTGACTGTCACAGAGCAGGTTTCCTGAGGTGTCTTCTCCTGAGAGAAGGGCCGTTGAATCACCAGTGGCTGGAGGCAAGTTGCAGGAGTGGGACTGAGTGCCCACACAGCACCCAGAGAATGCTCTCAGAACACCATCAAGGCCAGATTCTCCAAAATGACTGGATCCTGGCTCTCTTCTCTGCCTGCCTCCACTTTGGGTACTAGGGCAGTTTAGAGAGAGGGTGGGTTCCTAGCCAGTGACTGCAGGTGAGGGTGGGAAGGAGCAGATGAGCTCGACTAGGCAAGAAAGCCCCTGGAAAAGTCTGTGGCCACAGCTCCTCTACCACCTGCCAACTCTTCACCGGAGGGCAGGTTAGGGCATGGAGCCTGATCCACCAGCACAAGCCAACCTGGGGCCAATCCTTTGCTCAGGCCATGGAACTTCCTGCATCAGACTCCATGGGTCAGGCTCCTGCCCACAACACCTACTAAGAGCCTGGGTGGAGGGGCCCTTCATCCTGCCCACTTATACTAATTGCTTTTGCCAAAAGCGGGGATCCCACACCCTCTGCCCATCCCCCGGGGGGATGGGCAACGAGATGCCAAGACTCCCGGAACCCAGGCTGCTTGTGCCAAGCAGTCTATGGAGCCTGTGCAAATGTGATCATCTCCCCCTCCCAGGCAGCCTGAGGCCCAGGATGGCGTGACAAGAATGCAGGCCTGTGCCAGATAGGGCATGTGCCTCACAGGCCTGCTTGGGCAGGACTGGGAGTGTGTGTGGGGAAAATCAAGAAACGAGATATAGGCTGGAGGATCCTTCCCACATCCAGGGGTCTGTCCCAGGTCTTCCGTGTTGACAAACTAGTTGGTTTCACTCATATCTCAGCAACAAAAACCTGTATTCAAGGGGCCAATTCTAGAGATCTGGACCAGAGAGAGCCAAGAAGTGTGGCTAGAGCTCCCTCTGGGAGGTGGAGGATACCTGCTACCTCCTCTGGGGGCTGGGCCTGGCCCCTGGTGCTCTTGGCAGTGGTGGGCAGAGCTGGCTGCCAGCTATGGCCTCCGCCCTGGATCCACTCTCATCCAGGCTCAGATGTGTGGTTGGGATTCACCCAGTGGGTCCTCCGCCAAGAAGGAGCCAGGCTGGATCTGCAGGAAGAAAACAGCAGTGAGCAGAATGGGGAAGTGAGGGGAGAGCAGATTTTGCTCTGTGTCTTTCCATCACTCCCCTTCTCTAGTGCATGCGGCTCCACGGTCCACGTGGGCTCCCAGGCCCATGGCAATGAAGAACCGAGCGGGGGCTCAAGTCCCCTCACCACACCATCATACCTTGAAGGGTTTGCTTATCCCCACCACAGAATGCAGATTGTTGCTATAGTAACAGAGGAGAAACTGGCCCTCGGTCTCAGGGATGTCGCTGGTATTGAAGTAAACCTGGTGGGGAGGAAGGAGAGGGATGGGGTCAGCTCCCCGGCCCAGGGCCCCACCCAGCTCTCAGTAACAAGCTATCCCACCCTCTGTTCCTTCCAAAAGACAGAGAAGTGCCCAGGCAAGCCCTCATGTTGGGAGACGTGGTATACCTATCTCAGGGAAGCAGGCAGGTACCTGGCTCAGCCCATCGCTGAAGGAGACCTGGTTGTCCCTGACCCAGACATAGGACACGTAGTCATTAATGTGGCGCAGCCCCACCTGTGGGAGAGGGGATTGGGCAGTCAGTGGTCTGGAAGGACACGGTACCTGTGACAAGTGCCAAGAAGATGCCTCAGGCTGGCCATTGTACTGTACATGACCCCCCTTCACCGCCAGCCTCTAGGTGGGCAAAGACTCCTATGGGAGATGGGCACGAGCTCTTCAGTCTCTGTGAGACTGAACTCTTCAGCTCCCATGAGCCCCCAGAAGGGATAAACCAGGGGGGAATGGCTGATAGCACATCTTGCCCACCACGTCACCTTGTATAGCCCAATCCAGTCCCAGGGGCTGGTGAGAAAGTCTGAGGTCAAGGAGTAGCTGATCAACATGTCGTTCTCCATGGTCCACAGCCCCTCAGGTATCAGGGTGATCGGTGGGGTAGACACCAAAGGCTTCAGCTACATAGAGGTGGGAAAGGGGTTGAAATCCCACAGCGTCATTCTTTCCTCTGAGGCTAATGTTCTTACTGTGAACTTTACAACACATTAGGGTCAGTGAGGGGGAAGAGGGGCACACATGGGGATGGGCACAGAACTCCACTAGGCAGCCCTGAGAAAGTATTAGACCTTGACTGGCCCACTGGAAGGAGAAAGGGCCAAAGGCTTGTCGGGGGAGGCTGGCCCTACCAGGGAGGATGGGGCTAGGGGCCCAGTGGGTAACCATGCAGAGAGCCAAGTGCTGAGGGGAGAGGGTGGAAGAGGAGAGTTGCTGACAGTTTAAAAAGGAAGTCAGGTAGCTACTCTCAGGCCTCCAGGGTTCCTGACCCAAAGTAGGGCGACAGTTCTGGGGAGAACAGCTGCAGGCACGTGGAGGGCCACAACAGTATACAGACAGACAAACCAGCCACGAGAAAGTGAAGGCTGTGGTACTGGGAGGACAACACCCAACACCCTGGAGGTCTCAGAGGAGGTCAACAGTCCTGTGGTCATTTGATGGCAAGATCCAGGGATGGAGGGAGCTCCCTTTGCAACCTGATCCAGGTAGATTTAGGACAAATAGAAGGAAGTCCTACTTCACACAGGAGCTAATAAGCATAATGGAACCCACTAGCCCCAAGGGACAGTACCAAGAGGAAATGGAAACCCATTCACAAAGGGTCTGAGCCTGTTTTTGACAGAGCCTTCAACAGCTTCTAAGAGCTGGGATACCTGACCTGGGAGGAGTGGCAGTGGTGTCCTCCTACCTACAGGCCTCCCCTGGGAGACTTGCTGACATTAGAATCCAGGGCTGGGGGGTTTGGGAGGCGGCCCAGCGGGTGCTCTGTCAAGGGCCAGGTAGCCTAGAAATTCACCTCCAAGTCAAAGGTGCTGGTCACAGGCTTATGGTCACTGACACAGTACATCATGTGGCTGACATAGCTCCTCAGAGACAGGCAGAAGTGGGGGGCTGGCGGCCTCTGGGTTTGGGGGTTGGCCTGGGGCTGCCGCTTCAACCTCCACAGGATACGGTCGGTCCAAGCAGGCTTGCGCTTTTTCTCACTGGGGGTGTAGGGGAGAAAGAATGTGAAGAGAAGGGTTGGCAGGAGAGCAAGAAGGTACCCCCAGCAAGCCTGCTGGAGCCCCCAACATCAGGGCCTCTCAGTGGCCATGAGACCTCTGGGCCACAGTGGGAGTGTGGCAATGGCAGCCGGCAGGAGGGGGCCCGAGAGAACCAGAAGCCGACAGGTTTTCGTCAGACTCCACCAAGGACCTTCAGTCTAGTCTACATTTTTATGAATCCAATTATGATTCAGAAACATTCCATTCCAAAGCTTTTCTGACTTTTAGAACAAAAGCAGCAGACCAGAGAAGCCAAGGTTTGGATTTTGGAGTTAGAGGTAAGCTGGAATTTGGCTTCCCTCTCAGTACCAGTGGAACCTCAGAAAAGGAAAGGGAAGCACTTGGGGACGCTCCCTGTGTGCCCGCCATCAATACTGCCTGTCTCCCTTTCTCAGAAATCGAGACTCAGCCGGGAAGGAAATTTCCTGAAGTCACAGCTACTGAGTGGTGGAGTCAGGATTCAAGGCCAGGTGGTGCGACCAGAGGGCACAAGCTCTTCATGACCAGGCCACCCCCTCTCGACCTCCACTTCCTCATCCATAAAATGAAGGTAATAGTAGTTACCTCACAGGTCTGCTGACACGATTAAATGAGATAAAGCACACAAAATCTTTAGCCCTGTGCCTGGTACAAAATAAGCTCTCTGTACTCACTGGCTGTTGTGACTCTTTGTTCTCAAGAGTCAGCTGAGACCCCCTCTGGCCTGTTCTTTGCTTACTGGCTTCTCTGCGGAGCCCTGAGGCTATACAGACCTTAGAGACAGGAGTGCTTTCTTCCCCTAGGTAACTGCGGTTGCCCAAGACAGGTGAGCCGTGCCCACGCAGCTACAGGGCTGTTCTCTAAGATGGGAGGTTCTCTAAGACCAGGTCATGCCCTCCAAAGATGGGGCGGGGCCCAAGTCCTGGAATGGGGGTGGGAGCAGTTGCTGTTCTTGGTTCCTCCCCCTTGATTTTAAAAGAACCCAGAGTAGTAAAACCTAGTCATGGTTCCTGCTCTAAAACCCTTCAGGAGGGATGCCTGGGTGGCTCAGAGGGTTGAGCCTCTGCCTTCAGCTCAGGTCATGATCTCAGGGTCCTGGGATTGAGCCCCGCGTCGGGTTCTCTGCTCGGCAGGGAGCCTGCTTCCCCACCCCCTCTCTCTGCCTGCCTCTCTGCCTACTTGTGATCTCTGTGTCAAGTAAACAAATAAAATCTTTTAAAAAATGAAAAAAAAAAAACAAAAAAAAACCCTTCAGGAGTCTTCACTGCCTCCAGAATAAAGCTCAAGTCCCCAGGCACGGTTTTCCAGGAGCCTGACACCCAAATCCTACACTGTCTCCCACCACTGTCCTAGACCCGCCTACCAGGAACTCTGGCCTCAGGACCTTTACTCTTGCAGTCTGTGCTGCCTGGAACACCCGTCTTCACAGGGAGAGGCCCAGTTCCAATGCTGCCTTTGTCAGAAAGCCATCTTTGGGCTCTACTTTCTGCTTCCAAAGCATTTTGCACCAGTGTTTTCCCTACTATGTTATGCAGTGCTGTTGTTTTCAGTTGGCATACTGGTCTGTGTGAGCTCGGAAGGCAAGCACTAGCTCTCAAGATGTCCTGCGCAGCCACAGCCTTAGTACAGAGCCTGGCACATAGCTGGCCTGACTGCTCGGGGAACCTAATCTTACGAAAACCCCAAGCTTGACCTCTCAGAAATGCCCATCTAATCCTAACATAGACACTTTAAGATGCTGATAAGCAGATTACAAGTCTATTTTTTGTCTTCTGTTTGATTCACTAATTTAAAGATTTTATTTGACAGAGAGAGATAGTGCGTACAAGCCGGGGGAGCAGCAGAGGGAAAGGGAAAAGCAGGCTCTCCACTGAGCAGGGAATCTGATGCGGGACTGGATCCGAGGACCCTGGGATCACGACCTAAGCCATCCAGGTGCCTCCACTTACTATTTTTATTATTTTTAAAGGATTTTATTTATTTGACAGAGATTGCAAGTAGGCAGAAAAACAGGCAGAGAGAGAGGGGGAAGCAGGCTCCCCGACAAGCAGAGACCCTGACTCGGGGCTCGATCCCAGCCTTCTGGGATCATGACCAGAGCCGGAGGCAGAGGCTTTAACCCACTGAGGCACCCAGGCGCCCCTACTATTTTATTTTTTTAAAAGATTTTATTTACTTATTTGACAGAAAGAGAGACATCACAAGTGGGCAGAGCAGTAGGCAGAGGGAGAGGGGGGAAGCAGGCTCCCTGCTGAGCAGAGAGCCCAATGTGGGGCTCAATTCCAGGACCCTGAGATCGTGACCTGGGCCAAAGGCCCCAGAGGCTTAACCCACTGAGCCACCCAGGCATCCCTCCACTTACTATTTATTTATTTAAAAAATTATTTATTTATTTGACAGACAGAGATCACGAGTAGGCAGAGAAGCTGGCAGAGAGAGAAGGCAGGCTCCCTGCTGAACAGGGCCTCCCTGTATGGGCCTGGATCCCAGGACCCTGGGATTATGACCTGAGCTGAAGGCAGAGGCTTTAACCCACTGAGCCACCCAGGCGCCCCTCCATTTACTATTTTAAATAAACATCTCTGATGTACTGTTGTCAATTCAACAGCAATACAGTCTTCTAGCACTAGAGAGGCAGAATGCAGTTGTGCTGGTGAAGTCTGATTCCATGATCAGATACCAGGATTTGGGGGGAGGTCCTGCCCTGTTAACGAAGAGCTCTGTGGTTCTGGCTGGTGGACACGTGACTTGGAGAGAGGCGGGCTCAGAGGGCACAGAGGCTCCTTGCCCTCTCTCCACACCTTGCCCTAGGCCTCTCTTCCCTCTGCCTGTTCCTGAATTGTATCATTTTATAATTAACTGGTAATCTAGTTTATAAAAGAGAGAGAGAGAGAAAGCTATGTGGCCCTGGGCAAGTGACTTCACTTCTCCCAGCCTCAGCTTCGGCTCTCAGATGGGGGTGACCACAGTACTTTGCTTCAAAGAGCCGTAGTGAGGATTAAACAAGTTAAGGTGTGTTAAGGGAGTGGTTAAGAGGTGCTAACTGGCTCAGCCACATCTGTTTGGGGCTCCCGGCGTTGTCTCAACCTCTACTCTTCGGAGGAGTGCTCAGAACACATCAGAATATGCTATTTCCACTCCAGAGATGACAGACACGGAATCTCTGAACCCACTTTGGACATTCAGTACCTAGCCATGCTTAAACTTGGAAATGAACCACACAAATGGACCACTTTCCCTTTCAAAGCATTCTCCCCCCCCAGCTTCCCTATTATGGTGACTAGCTGTCACTTCGGGATCCTCCACAAGTCCTGACCACAGCCTGTCTCTCCTTCCTCCCCAGTACCTCCTCAGACCTCCTCAGTCTTCCTTTCCTCCTTTTCCAGGGCCTGCCCAGGCTTATTACTGGGCACCTGTACGCTTCAGTCTTTCAATGAAGATTTACCAAGCCCTTATTATATGGTGGGCAACTGGGGATCTGGAAAACGGGACTGACAAGGTCCTCGAGGAGCTTGTCTGGCAAAAAAAAAAAAAAAAAAAAGACAAGGAACAAGTTAAATGTATACAAATTGAGCTGCCTGGCTGGCTCAGTTGGTAGAGTGTGTGCCTCTCAATCTCAGGGTCATGAGTTCAGGCCTCATGTTGGGCGTGGAACCTACTTAAAAATAAATAAATAAATGTGTGTGTACGAATTAAATATTACATATATTCCTCCAGTTCTTCACTTCTTTTTTTAAATTTAATTTTTTAAGGTTTTATTTATTTGACAGATCACAAGTAGGCAGAAAAGCAGGCAGAGAGAGAGAGGAGGAAGCAGGCTCCCTGCTGAGCAGAGAGCCCGATTCCCCTCTTCACTTCTTTCTTAAAAGAAAGGGGTGGTTTAGTCAGTTATGGGTCTGCCTTTGGCTTGGGTCATGATCCCAGGGTCCTGGGATCGAGCCCTGCATTGGGCTCCCTGCTCAGTAGAGGGCCTGCTTCTCCCTCTCTCTCTGCCTGCTGCTCTATTTGTGTTCTCTCTGTATCTGTCAAATAAATAAATAAAAATCTTAAAAAATTTTTTAAAATTTATTTTAGAGAGAGGGAGAGAGAGTGCAGCGTGGAGGAGCAGAGGGAGAAAGAAACTCAAGCACACTCAAGCTCCGACTTGGGGCTTGATCCCAGAACCCTGAGATCATGGCCTGAACAAAAACCAAGAGTTGGATGCTTAAACAACTACGTCCCCCCCCATGGGCCCTCCCCCATCTGGTTCTCCATTTCTAATAATAACAATTGTGAAAACATGGCATCCTTCTGTTCATTCCACACTGTGATAGGTGTCGCATGGACTGTCCTGACCCTCTTGGCCCTGGAAGACTGTTACAGGTCACATTCTCCCTCCACTACAAGACACTGAAGTTCAGAGGTCACCCTGTCCAGGCAGAAGTCGGATGCTTGCCTACGTCTATGAAGTCCACACTCCTTCCACTGCACTCCAGCGTGGCCAATTCCTAGCACCCAGAACTGTCTCCTTGCATGCCTTACCAGAACCAGACCTCACTTAGGCTTTTTGGCTGAATGGTTGTGACTGAGTACAAGAATTGTTTCTGGAGATTAGTATGTCCTTACTTTAGACAAATTAAAACCAACTAGCTCTGCAAATATTTCTTTAAGAGCCTAGAACATTGAGCCTATTTACTGACCCATAGTGACGTGTTCCATTTCTGGGTCTGAAATAGTCTGAAATGAACTTTTACCTTCGGAAAAGTCTTACTGAACTCTGGACAGGAGTCTTGACTAGACTGATCATAAGATCCTCTGCTCATTGCCCGGTGGAGAGGCTGACTAGGCTCATGTCAACCGTAACGAAACCCCACAGCAATCTCTGACTTTAACAGGATTTCCCGCTCTGAGCCTGTTCAGCCTTCCCTGTAATGGAGCTGACCTCGTTTCTCATTACATCTTGGCTCAGGGATGTTGCTGTGGCTGGGCAAAGCTTATGTGTACAGTGCCCTGCACACAAGCTGCTCATGGTCACTTTGTAGAGCTGATCAGGCTCTTCTCAAGGTGCCTCTCATCAGTGCTGCTGACTGACCCGAATGCCTGCCCTTCTCTCTGCCAGACTCCACTGTTTCCTTGACAGCAGCTCGGATTGACTCCTCCTGGCTTCGGCTGCCCGCCTCTTTACCATTTGCTCAACCTCCTTCGATACTTCCAGAGTTCTAAAACCTTCTACTGACCAACTCCTGAACTTGATAGTGCTTATTGGGATTTCTTGCTATGGGTGAATCCCTCTAATAGATGGGTTGCCCCTTAATGACCTTATCTTTTCCTTCTGTCCCCCTGGGCTCCCAATTCAAACAAATGCCGGGTGCTATGCTACATACCAGAGTTGGTCATAAATCAGATCCAGTCTCTCTGGGCATTCGTAGTACAGCAGGAAAAGCCCGCTGTGTCTTGAAAGCAGCAGTGGAAGCATGGTGTGTGCAATGCTTTCGGGCAGCATAAGGGCAGGAGAGAACTCTCAGTGAGATGGGGAAGGGTGAGGGAAGGCTTTCTAACAGCGATGATGTCTGAGCTGAGTTTTCAAGGACGAAGAAGTGTGGTTACATAGGCACATGGTAAGTGCTCCAGTGATGTCAATCATAATGTGGACTGTATCTACCCTGTGGAAATAAGTACCTGCTTCCTCCTTGGCAAGCCTTCGCCGTCCCCATCCTGCCCACACTTTTGCTGCTGCTGGTAAGAATGGCTGCAAATCTGGAGGTGCTGTGGGCTAGACTGAAGCACTGGGGGCCACAGAGTAGAGTTAGGTCTTAGCTCCAGCTCCGCCATTACTAGCTGAGTCTCCTGGGGAAGTCCCTTAACATCTCGGAGTCTCTGTACCCAATTTCAGTACCTGCTTATCCCAGCCTGGCCAACACTCAGCTGTCTGTGAGGACTTCCAGTCTCCTGGTGGTTTCCCTACCATACCTAAGGGTGGGAGCAAAGGGACCCCCGGCCACATGGCCTGCCAGCAGCTCTCTCCCTGCTAGCAAGAGGAGACTGAAAGTCCGTTGGTAGATGGTCCCAGCCGCCAAGGTCCAGGCCCATCCCACTGAGGCCTCACAACGTCCATAATCGGTCTCATCTCCAAGGGACGGCTGGGGAGACTGGCAGTCTCCCTGAAGCTGTGGCCCCAGGCCAGCTGGCCAGCCGGAACCTGCCCTCTTCCCTCCTTTCTGGCCTGCTCTGTAGCCCAAGCTAGGATGTTTCCAGGGTTCATGGCCTCTTCTTGTGCGTGCTGCCTAGGCCATGACCCCAGCACATCTTGCTCCATGCTCCCAAAACACTTCCCCCCAACCCCACCCCTTCCTTGGAGGGGACGCCGTGGCTCGGCCATACCACTGCCAGCACAGGGCCATCCTACTTCTCAGCCCAGCCTAGCTGGGGAGACACTTGTTCACTCCCCACATTCTAGAGGCTCTGCCCTGGAGGCACTTCCCACTTCCTTCATAAGACAGTCCTGCCAAGAGGAGTAGATAAAGGTGAGACAAAAACCCTGTGACATGGACGGGGCTCTTCTCTGTCTTCAAAGAGATGGGAATTCTTGCCAAATTGGGCTGGGAACTTCAGGCCAGAGCTGCTCTTGACACTCTGCCTAAGCTTCTTTTTTGTCTTTTCCACCCTGGTTACCTGGCCCCTTCTCAGCTTCTTAGAGAGGTATTTAGTACAACTACTACCTGAAAACGTGAATCTAACCACGGCAGTTTTCACAGTGCTTACCAGGTGCCAGGCACTGGGGCTGAGCACATGTGAGGTCTCATTCAATCCTCAACCCCATGAGCTGGATACTAATATCATCCCCTTTTTATAGATCATCAAATTGAGGTTTAAATACCTTATCCGAGGATGTGCAGCTGATCGGTGGCAGAGCTGTATTTTTAACTACTAGATGCACTGTTCCTACGTGTTCCTCGTAAACTCCTCCACTGACAACGACTACTTCACCTTCCTATGCAGGACCTGATCCACTCCCAGCTGGGGCAGGGGTACCTGAAGCCAGTAACTGGCTGAGCCAAGATTTCTGTTCCCCTGTCTGGGAAGAACCAGAAAGCCTGCGGGAGTGGAAGCAAGGGTTCCCAGAATGCTAAAATGCAGTCTCTCCCAAGTGAGGAATCAGCCACTTCCCCCCCCTCCTCCCACCCCCATCCTTGCCAGCACCTTCCTGCTCTCTGAGGACAATCTGGGACAGCTCCCACAGTCGGCGCCTCGTGAGGCAGCTGGGAGGTGCCACTCCTGAGGTGATGGCTGGATCTATTCCTGCTTCCCTAACACTTCTATTCTAAGGCAGCTCCCTCTGCCACCAGGGCCGAACACAACCTGACTTCCCAGGCCTCCTGGCCCCTCATTTCCTTCTCATAGGCAAATTCCAAATCCATGGCAGGCTGATCCTCTCCTGGGAGAGCCCCCTCACCTGGTGTCATAGTTGTTGGAGTTCTTATCAAACTTGTAGGTGGGTGGGAAGAGCAGGGGGCCCTCCTGGAACTCCCGGAGCAATGGATCGTGTCTCTTGGCGATGATGAGCTGGAGAAAAAGGCACAGTCCCATCTCCTAGTAGTCCTGACCCAGCAGCCCGGCACACACTCCATTCGAGGGACCGCACATGCCACCGCAGGAGGCCAGCAGTCAAGGAACACCACTTCCCTTCCTCACTGCCCCAGTGATAGCCTCAGCGGCCCGTCCCCACTTCACCTCCATCCCCAGGAAAGCGGGATCCTTTAGCAAGCATTATTCCAGAGTCCCAGGGGAAGCTGCTGCCTGCCATTTTCCAGTCCTGGGACTATAGGAACCTGGCTTTGAATTTCATCTCTCTGGGAATCACTAGCAAACATGTATCAGAGGGGAGGTTGGGGTCCCCCCTAAGGGCTGGTATCTCATCCTCCAGGAGGCAAGCAAGCCTGGGGATGGAAAAGACAACAGGGATCCAAGAGAGCTGGTACCCAGTGCAGGACCATGGTAAGCCAAAGGCCTGGCTCCCTATCTTAATGCACACCCAGCAGCTCCTCCAGGGGAAGACCAGGCCCCGGGTGCAAAGCCCTGTTAAACTCCTCCCCTCCTGGGAACAAGGACTTCAGAGACCTGGAAACGGAGAACAGGTGGCTGAGGGACCTTTAGTGCCCCCACATTTGATGCTGGACTTCCACAATAGGCTCAGATCACCCCTCTGGACCTTTCCCTCACTTGATACCTGATCCTTCTCCCACAGGTCACTGTAACGCCGATTTTTTATGGATTCCCGGACAAAATGCAGCCCAAAGTCATCAATCCGGAAGTTCATGTCTCCGAACCACAGAATGAGGCTGCACAGAGAAAAGAAGGCAGCTGAGGGTTGTGACAAAGTAAGAAAAGGGAGGAGCAACAGGCCTGAGGCCTGCTCACTCTTCCAGCCCAGAGCTTGAGGGGCAGGTGAGATGCTGGAAGCTGGGAGGAGCCAATGCCAGGGATGACTTGGCATGAGCCCTGATGAACTGTTCTTGTGGCCGCTTCCTGGCTGTTTTAGCTAAAGACACCAGCCCCCAGAGGCAAGTAACAAATAGAGCAGGCTCTTGCCCTCCTTCCCCCTCCCTCAAAGGGCCACCAGGCAAGGCTAAAAACCCTGTGGGTGACCTCAGGAACCCTGGGGTAATCGATCTGGGATCTTCAGAAGTGTCCAGAATTCTAAAGCAGGACATGGAGGGGAGGGGGGCAGAGAAAGGGAAGGGGTCCTAGGCCCCAGGCAGGTAAAGCTGGACAGGAGAGCTGGGGCATCAGGTAGGAGGCTGGGAAAGGGCCAAAGTGGAACACAGGTGGCCTGAGGGGAATGCTAGCCTGGGCTGGTGTGGGGGCGAGGACAGGGGGCAGCAGTCCACCAGTGCACACTCACTCATGGTCCAGGATGTTGGGGATATCCTGTCCCTCAAAATTTTGCATCTCCAGGATCCGGTCAAAGTGCTCCAGCCGCTGGTCATTGTTGGCCATGTGAGGGGGCAGGTGGCAGTTGACGATGCTGATGTAGTAGCCATAGAGCTTCAGGCAGATGTTGATGCCCCCTTTGTTCCCCTGACAGGGGAAATGGGCAGAAGGGTGGGAAGTGGCTCTGGGTGAGACCCACCTCCCCTCTCCCATCCCCAGCCTGAGGGGAGATTGTCTCGCCTGCCGCCAGATCTTCCAAGGGCCAGACGCTCAGCTCCCCAGAGTAACCTCCCTATCCAAGAGCCCAGCTCACCCAGTCTGAGGTCTCAAGGGTGCTGAGCTCCCAGAGGTAGGAGAGCAGATATGCAGCATCCCCTTTTCCATCTGCTCGCCCCTCAAGTGTCCAGCCCTCCCCAGCCCAGTGGCAGAAGGCCTCCCAGTTCAAGACTCAGATAACAACTCCATCCTTACCCAGTACCCGAAGAGGCCAGTGGGAGTGGACTTAGTGGAGAGGATCTGGACAAAGGGCAAATGCTGATGCTTGGCAAAGAATAGTAAGAGGAGCCCCTGCATGCGGACACTGGAGACCTACAGCACAGGGGGGACAATGGTCATTCATTCCCCTGCATAGGCCGAGGAAGTCCCTGCCTAGCCCTGAGGTTGATGGTGTCTCAGCTCCAGGCTCAGCGTTTACTCCCCTGAGCTGCCAAGTGATGCATTCTGCCGCGTGCACTGCCTCTTCCTGGGCTTGGGGTGGCAGGGGGAGGCCAAGAAGACAAGGCTGCCAGGATACCCTGCCATCAGGAGGGCATCGACCTTCCAGTCCCAGCACCATGCAGCCTATGGACTCCTCTCACCATGCTCTATGGGTCCTTAGGGCACTCCAGGCTGCCATCCCTATGCACCAGGGGCTCAGAGAGGGATGGCATGATGTAGGATAGTGGCTAAGGGCACTGGCTTTGTTGGAAGTTAGCCAGATCTGGCTTCAGATCCCACTTGGGCTCTTAATATTTGCTGTTGGGTCCAGTCTCCGTCTATTTGCTCATTGAAAAACCAGGACTCTACCTCCTCTATCTCATAGATGCTGGAAGGATTAACTGGCAGCTATTCTTTGCTGGTTTAAGGATTTAAATTTTTTTTTTTTAGTAATCTCTATTACCAATGTGGGGTTCAAACTCATGACTTCAAGATCAAGAGCCTAATGCTCTTCTGAGCCAGTTAGGCACTCCTGGTTTAAAGATTTTTAAAAAGTAAATGTAGGGAGGGGCACCCAGCTGGCTCGCAATTCCTTTTTTTTTTTTTAACATTTTATTTATTTATTTGTTAGAGAGAGAGAGAGAGAGAGAGCGAGCACAGGCAGACAGAGTGGCAGGCAGAGGCAGAGGGAGAAGCAGGCTCCCTGCCAAGCAAGGAGCCCGATGTGGGACTCGATCCCAGGTTGCTGGAATCATGACCTGAGCCGAAGGCAGCTGCTTAACCAACTGAACCACCCAGGCGTCCCTGGCTCACAATTCTTGATCTCAGAGTCATGAGTTTAAGCCCCACGCTGGACGTGGAGGTTACTTAAAAAAAAAAAGTAAATTCAGGGAGAGAACATGAGAGCCTTCTAGGGTGCCAGAAATATTCTGGGGGCACCTGGGTGGCTCAGTGGGTTAAGGCCTCTGCCTTCAGCTCAGGTTGTAATCCCAGGGTCCTGGGATCGAGCCCTGCATCCAGCTCTCCACTCGGTGGGGAGCCTGCCTCCCCCCGCCCTCTCTGCCTGCCTCTCTGCCTACTTGTGATCTCTGTCTGTCAGATAAACAAATAAAATCTTAGAAAAAAAAGAAAGAAATAATCTGTACCTTGACTTGACTGGTGGTAACAATAAAGCATATACACATGGGACGCCTGGGTGGCTCAGTTGGTTAAGCGGCTGCCTTCGGCTCAGGTCATGATCCCAGTGTCCTGGGATCGAGTCCCGCATCGGGACTTCTCCCTCTGCCTCTGCCTGCCTCTCTGTCTGCCTGTGCTCGCTCTCTCTCTAACAAATAAATAAATAAAATCTTAAAAAAAAAAAAGCATATGCACATAAAAATCTACCAAAAATACACCTAATTTCTGTACACATTATAATGCTCAGTGGGAAAAAAATTAAGAAAATGCTCCCCCAAATATTTATACGCTGTGGGTACTGGATTTCCATGAAGGCATTGCGGAGGCAATGAGAGCAAGCATGGTGGACATGCGTTTACAAGCTGGGGAGAACAGCCACCGTCTCCAGAGATCCTTCGTACTGCATTTAATCTTCACCCTAACCTTGGAACGAACGACTGTCCCTGTTCTGCAGATGGAAGGCTGAGGCTCAAGGAGATTAAGGAACCTGGAAGACTACCTGGATAACAATGTTAGAGATCCGGGATCCCTATAATCCCTGTGCTCTGTGAGACAGGGTGGGACAGGGCTGTAGCCAGTGACCCTCTCTCTCAGCCTCAGCCTGTCTACACCTACCACCCGAGTAGCTGTTTCCGGAGCTTGAGGTTGCAGAGGCCAAGGAGGAAATCCCCGGGTGGGGAGCATGTACTGGGGCCTTCCAGGAATTATGAAACTTGATCCCACAGGCCAGGAGCTCTGCTAGAGCAGAGGAGTCAAAGCAGGGGGAACCCCAAACCCAAGACTGAGTGGAGGGGTGAAAACCTAGAGTTGAATAGAGGTTACTACAAATGTGTCCCTAATCACACGCTTTAGCCCAGGTCTTGGCCTCCCAGTCACCAGCATGTACGCCAATGGCAATGACTCCTAAGGAACTGATAAAGATCCAGGAAGAGCTTTCAGGCTTAATTCTGATCCACACAGCAGGTCTGGACCAATGGGACCCCAAACAAAAGCACCAGTCCACTTTGTGAAGGAGCAAGGAGGGGGAGGAGAGTGGGAGGCAGGAAAGGCTGGGACTGGGAGAAAGGGTGGGGCTGTGGGGAAAGGCAGGAGACTTGCAGGGGAAGTTCTGTGGGAGGAAGTGAAGTAGGAGGAGCTAAGGAAGGGGCTAAAGGGAGGGAGCTAGGGGCCCTGGAGCCAACAAAGGGGGTCAGGCCCAGGCTTCTCAACCCCTAACTGCCAAACTCCCATCAGAGGAAGAGGCTACAGGGCTCACCCCTTTACCCGTTCACCTAGTTCTTGGCTAGGGGAAGGAGAGTCACCCATTGCTTTGGGTGCCAGGCCTTCAGGCAGGCCTCCCAAATGTGGGAGGCCAAAAGGGTAGAGTGGCTTGTGTCCCTGCTACAAGCTGAGCTAATTTCCTTGGCTTGATTCCATTCTACCAATCCCTTGCCAGTTAGCCAGGGTGCAGGAAAGCCTCTAGTCTTGGGAAGAGAGTGTGTGGGGAGAGAGGTGGTTCTGCCTTCTTGGAGGCTCTAACTGTACATCTATTGTAAGAGGCCTGAGCTTCAACTGGAGAGAGCCAAGGGCTTGGAAACTGGCCTTTTCCAGCCTCAGTAGCAGGACAAAGCTTGTATTTCCTCCTCCTGGCTCAGACCTTAAGAGGATTCACAGCTCTTGCCTCAGCACCATTAAGCAAACTGGGGTAAGAGAATTAATTCTGAAGAAATGAGTCACCTAGGAAGGGGCTAGAGGAATTCTAGTATTTCTAAGAAGCACTGCACAGGGTGCTTTGAATGGGACTATGCTTCATGCTTTAGCTGTGCAGGACATAAAGGTGAAGACCCAGCAGTCTAGAGCCTTCCTGTGGATTCTCCTATGGTTTGCTTTCCCCAAAGAATACTGGCCCTTCAGACTGAGAACTATTTTCCCTCCATTTTTCTCCCCTTTCCAAACCTCTGGGCCCCTGAGAATTTGAGGTACATGTCTCCCATGATCAGAGGACACCCTCTGATAACAGTTAGCTATGGGATATCTGTCAGCCTCAGATCACCAGCACAGCAATAAAATATAATAGTTAAGTACATGGGTTATTATCACTTCTCTGATTTTTGGCTAAAATCAAGTGAAGAACATGGACTATGGGGCGCCTGGGTAGCTCAGTCAGTTAAGCATCTGCCTTCAGGTCAGGTCATGGTCCCAGGGTCCTGGGATTGAGCCCCACACTGGTGCCCTGTTCTGTAAGGAGTCTGCTTTTCTCTCCCTCTGTCCCTCCCCCCTGCTCATGCTCTATCACTCTCAAATGAATAAATGGAAAAATCTCTATAAATAAATAAAAATAAATAAAAATAAATTCCATGGTAAGTACAATAAAGAAAAAAAAAGAACATGGATTATGAAATTTGAAAGATCTAGATTCAAATCCCAGACAGCCTGTGTGACCTTTGAGTCTTGGTTTTATCTGTAAAATACCCACATTTCAAGGGAGTTAAGAGTTCTCAATAACATATATAAAGAGTTTATTTAACATTCGGTAAATGTTAGCAGTTACTATTATACTGGGGGACTTCAGGCCCGGCATGTGAGCAGGGACTGAAGGGTGATGGTGGAAAGGCACTGAAGTGTTAATAAGCCCTGCTGAGCTTCCCCCAGGATTCTCCCGACCTGAAAAATGTCCAGGTGTTAAACCAACCCCTGATCAGCTCCAGCTACATTGGAAAGACACAAAGCAGACAGGAGTCCCAGGAAGTCAGGTGCAGCTGAGGTTTAGGCCTTTAAGTAAATGGAAACAGCATGAAAACCTATGTGGGAGACCAAAGGATTGGTGATTAGTGAGGGGAGGTGAGATACACTTCCCAACTGCCCATGAACTTGTAAGTTACCTTGACGAAGCTCAGAGGGGAAAGCACATCCATGAAGAAACTGCTCCATGGGTCTTCAAAGGCAGTGTCAGAAAGCAGGCTCATGATCCCACAGTTCATTTCCTGCAAACTGCCCATCCCAGGTCAGAGGCTGTCCCCCTGGCCTGGAGGGTAGTACTTCTGCCACAGACATTCAGTACTGCCCTTGGCACTTTCAAATCTTGGGTACTGAGGACCATGATCTTGCCCTCCCATGGCCATTGACTGCCAACCCCTTGCCATTACTGACACAGGACAAGAAGCACCGACTGGTCCTGATGCAAGCTGAAAGCTCCTAGCCTTCAGACTCCACAGCAAGGGAGGACAGGTTATAGTAGTACCCCATGGGGACCACTTTGGGCTGGTCGGGCTTATCTATCTCAGCAATGGAATGGGGGAAGGGCACTGCAGACACCTACCCAATGACATACACGTCCAGATTCAGGTTGTCTTTGTTCAGCTGCAGAAGATCACTGAGGTCCAGAGGAGGTGCTGCAGAGGCCACGTTCCATGTCACAACATGAATGCTGTGGAAAGGATGCAAAGCGAAGTTGTGGAGGGAGGAGGCTAAGACCCGTTTCCAGGTGACGAACAGGGGTCTGGGCCTGCTAATGGCTGCACCACAATCTGCTGCAATCAGAATGGGAAACGGGAGTTTCTGTACCTGGTAGTGGAAACAGGGGCATTGAACTATAAAAGCCCTTCATCTTCACTTTGTTCCTGAAGCAGGAAATTTCCACCCTGTTTTGGCTCCTCCATGCAGGCCCACAGCTGCCCACAGCTGGCAGCACTGGTGCTGCTGACACTAAGAAAATCTGCCAAAGTGGGCGCAAAGGTTTTAGGGTCAGGCGAGGGGAGGGATGGGGATGGGGTGGGTAGTTAGGAATTTAATCATTTCACCAGCCATTCACACCTCAGGGCTCCTAAGACCACCAGAAAGAGTCTGGAGACTCAGTTTTTACCTTGTAAGAGGACTCACCACTACAAGACAGGAGCATTTCAAAAATAACAAAGATAACACCACCACATTCCCTTCCTTCCTTCTTCCTAGCAGGTCCCTGGAGCATAACCAATTCTGCCAAGCATTTCAAGGAGCCTAAAGGAGAAGATAACAGGGTTCTCAACATCTCTCTCAAGAGTCTAACCTCTTGGGAGCCTGGGTGGCTCAGTCATTAGGCAACTATTTTCAGCTCGGCTCGGGTCAGGATCTTGGGGTCCTGGGATTGAGTCCAGCATCAGGCTCCCTGCTCAGCAGGAAGTATGCTCCTCCCTCTCCCACCCCTCCTCATGTTTCCTCTCTTGCTGTCTGTCAAATAAATAAAATCTTAAAGAGTCTACCCTCTTTTGGGAAAACTCATCAGTTGGATAACATCCTCAACCTTGGCTTCATATATGCCCTAGGGAAGCAAGAGAACTAGATCAGCAGCTCTCAATAACAATGGATCCCATCAGAGGCTCAGGGGAAGGAGACACTTTAATTGAATAGTTACAGCAACACTCCCAAGAAAGCCCCAGACTCAGCTGAGTACAGAGCAGTCAGGGGCTACAACACCTGCAGAGACCAAGGTCCAGCCACCAGGCCTTAGGTGAGTCCTAGGTACACCATGAGGAGGAGGACCTGCAGCAGAAGAAAACCTAGAATGAGCAAGGAAACCGGGTTGAGAGAGATGGGAGGAAAGGGCAGGATGTCCAAAAACATCCCTTCTCCACCAGATCCTGTTCTTAGAGGTCCATGTTCTAAAAACCACAACTTGAAATTCTTGGCCGACTTAAAACAACTTCCTGCCCCTCCCTACGAACATCTACAAAACAATACACAAACCACCTTCCCAGGCATTAGGCCAGAGATTCTGCACTTCGTTTGTTTACGATCTCCCCCTGCCGTCCAACAGAGGATTAGGAAAGCAGCCCTTTTATTCCAAGCCTCTTTGTTTTCCCAGGGACCTGCTCTAAGTGGATGGAGAGCTTAAGTCCGGATTTCTCGTCCTCACTCTCAGATTTGACGATTAGCAGCAAATCCTTGCATCGTGACCTCCACTAAGTTGGTGATTAGCTTTGTTCTTCGTTAAAGAGCAAACATGGGACCAGGCTCTATCACTGCGCTAGCGGATCTTACCTAAACCTGATTTCGGATTTCGGATTTCGGATTTCGGGAGGTCACAAAGGGATCAGCAGACCCCGTGATGTATGTGTTGATCAAAAGAACAACATTTCTATTCTAGAGCTGAGAGGAGAATGCCTTGTTATGTCTTTACTTCAAACAGCCCGATACTGCTGCTTCCGCCAGGTGCCAACCGAGACACCTGCGAGGGGCGCCCAAATAGGAACGAGCTCGGCAGCCTGAGTTTGGAGGGAGCGCGGGGCTTGGGCCCAAAGCAACCCCCTCAATATTGCCTTGGGAGAACCGGGGAGGGTCTCTGAACTAGAATCAGCCCTGCAGGCCCGGTCCCTTCTCTCCCAGTCTGGCTGTACCCCAGATCCGCAGCCCCGAAAGGGTAGGAGAGGGTGATCCCGCCTAGAACAGGCCGGCTTGCCCGAGGCCGCCTTCCTCACCTGAGCGTCTTGCTTCTCGGTTCAGTCGTCTTCCGTGGGCTCACGGCGGCCATCGTCCCCACGCCGCGCCCGGGCCGCTCCTGGCCCGATCCACCTCCCTCCGGCAGCAGGTCCCAGCGAGCTTACTCTCCCCCGATTGTTTTCCTTCCGGATTCTGACCCTCCGCCTCGGCTTCCGTACGAGGCGGGGCTTGAGGGCACGGAGGGCTCTGGGTGGTGCGGCCTGGGGGAACAGGCGGGACTCGCCAAAGAGCGCGAAACGGTGAAAGGCTGGAAGGAAAGAGGCTCCGGGTATCCGGGACGTCAGAGAGGCGCGTCTCGGTGCCAGCAAAAGCCGACGCAACACTGCCCCCCCGCCCCCCGCGCGACTGTCAGCCCCGCGGCTCCCAGGGTGCCCCGCGCGAGGCCGGCCGGGAGGGGGCGGTGTTCCGGCGGAAGCCGCCGTCCGGCCCGCACCGGCGTCCGGGGCCCAGCGGGTTTCACCAATGGTTGAAGAGTAGGTCCGTGACTGTGCGCTGTGCCCTTCCACCTCTCCAACGTCCGCAAGTCCAGAGGGCGAGGGTGAGGGTGGGGTGGCAGTCCAGCCACTGTCCTGCCTGTGAACCAGTGTCTTAGCCCCTCATCTACAGGTGATCGCTCTCGTGTTGGTCATGGAGCTCCTCCATCCTTAGTTCTCCTCCAGTGCCACTTTCAAGTGTTTTCTCGCTTTTCACACTCATTAGGTTACCTGTTACACATTAGACGTTGGGGGTGCCTGGACTCTTAGAATGTTAGACGCCAAATAATGAAAAATAAATCATTACCTCTATGTGATGAAAAAAAATGAAAAATTTTGCCCAAGATTAAGATGTTCTTCAAATTACTAGTTCTTCATCTTTTTGGGGGGTGGGTGGGAGGGGCAGTGCATGGGATTCCTTGGGGAATCTGATGAGAGCCCTGACTCTCCCCAGAAAAATGGACACACAATTTTACAAACGAGTTTTATGAGGTCCACAGACCTGGGAAGCCAGGTTAAGAACTCCTACTTTAAATAAATGTTATGCTTCCTAGCATAGTAAAAAAGAGGGAAATATGAAGAGGAGGGAACATAAAGGTAAAAAGGAAATCCTGCCAGTAGAAAATGGCTGCATTACTTTCAGATATGTGATGTCTGTGTAGGGAAAATGACAAGGACATGTTCTAATTTATAGAAATCGACCTGCAAAAAGAATCTGGAGCTATCTTGTACTTTTTCCTAGTCCTGGTAAAATGGAGGACAACAGCAAGAGTTTGAGGATATCTACATTGTAAAATGGACATAAGGACATCGCCAATAAGCTGGACTCCAGAAAGCTCTGTCTAGGATTTTATTAGACTGCTTCCCCCCCAATATACCTGTTTTGGAAGATTGAGACAAAAAGGCACAAACTCACATTAAATAAACAAGGTAATCTAATCAGTTCTACAAAGTGTATTTTGTAAAAGAAGTAGCACTAGGAACCAACCAAAATAAGTCAGGGAGTCCCAGCAGGGACTGTAAGAGAACTTGAGGAGATATACACATGCCCACAATACTGACCCTGTCCCTGACCTCTCTCTGTGAGAAGGCCAGAGTCCAGCACCGCCCCCTTATGGAGGCCCTGCTGCTTTAAACCTGGACTCCAAGCCTGGAGATCCAATGGAAGCAGCTGGTCTGAAGGGGCACAGCACACCCTCAGGTATTATACCTGGAGCTGAGCCTTTTGTCATAAACCCCTCTGAGTGCTAGTCAGTGCTAGTCAGGAGGTGGGTGAGAAGGTAAGGGGGACACTTAAAAGCCAACAATGTTGCCCAGCAGCAACACTACCCGTAGGGATAGAATAGACCAGGGATACCCCTCCTTATATTTCTGTGGGCTGGAGCCCCAGATCCAGCTGACCTCAGGAAATTCTAGCTCAATTCATGTGGATGCTTTCAAACTGGGGCAACAGGTGGAGATGGGAAGAGCCAGAGAAAAGCCAGATACAGAGCAAGGCCCACCAGAGTTGGAGTAGTATGTGTGGATGTCAGAGGAGAGCTGAGGCAAGGAGACTAACAGCTGATGACCCTCAAAACCACGTAACTGCTTAGAACATCATGGTTCGTTTCTCTTAGGATAACCCACATCTGGATTTAGCTGATGCATGAAGGGAAAACTTTTAAGCGCAAATATCATTATAGCTAATACAGAGCTTATAGGAAAACATTTATATTTTTCTCCAGTAGGAATGCTTCACTTTCCCAAATAAATATTACCAGCAGTTGGGAATCCTAATAACCAACTCATCTCCCCCAGATCCATTACTACAGACCCCACAAGGTGAGGAGCCTGAAAGGAAGGTGTAACAGGACATTTCCTGGTCCCAAAGAGGCCTCAATGAAGATGGGAGATAACCACACTGAGGAGTCTGAGTCTGTCCGCTGTTGCCCCACGAGGGTCACAGGGAAGCAGCTATCAGGATATCACAGGTGCAGTCCCGTGAAACACTCCCTTATTGCACTTAGAAATCAGTAAGGCAAAACAAACTGACGACAACATAAGGATGAATGATCCCATCCTACTTCTCGCTCCCCCAACACAGATTTGGTCTCTTAATCAGCCACCGCACCCAGACTACCACGGGCTTGGATCACAGCCCACCTGGCCAACATATGTCATGAAGCTTGGGAAATGTCGGGTGACACCACGGCTATCTCAGACTCTCCTGCTAGGAAGGCATACTTGGGTTCCGCCAAGCTGTACACAACCGTGGAACTTTGTGGCTTCTATCTTCCCTGGAGTCTGGACTTGTTCTCCAGCCTCCTTTGGTTGAGTTCTATACTATGATCACTATTTGCTTTTTGCTTTTGATTGTCCAGGACAGAACTCAGCATTGGGGCGGGATGAGCTGAGTTCCTGATCCCCAAATTCCTTTCTAGCAACTGGAGACAAGAGGGAACATGTTCTGCTGGGGAAAAGCTTTTTGCATGCTCTTTTGTGCAGCATGAAAAGGTCAGGACCCTTGTGCCCTGACCAGCCTCAGAGGCAGAGGACAGGAATCTAAGAAAGCACAGAGAAAAGAGGATTATTGCTGAGTGGCAGCACCAGCCCAAAAGGGAAAAGGAGCACAGACATACAGAGCTCCTCAGGGGTGGGCATGAGGGGGACAGAATAATTAGTAAATATGGGGCCGAATCAATTCTAAGGGCCACACTGGACAGGTCCCTCCAGGTGGAAAACCGACTCGGGCATGTTGTGGGCTCTGCAAGGTTCACACAGAGTGAGCAACAGGAGGGCCAAGAAGCCACAGGTGTCTCTAAGACTAGTGACCAGAGATGCAATCCTGGGGCCGGGGTTATCTGTATTTGTTACTTTTTTAAAACAGAGACTGGCTGGGCCCTGGGTACTTCCCTGGTGCCTACAGCACATTAACAATGGGTTACTGAGAGCAGAGATCAGAGTTATGAAGCCACACTGCTGTTCTGTGGAACTGGAGGGAAAAAACTGTATTTCTAACTCATCTCTCCCCAGGTAAGCACTCACAATTGCAAGATCTGCCCAGGAGGCAAAACACCTCAGTTTATCCCAAGATTGGAAACAAATGAACTTAAATCATTTAAATCACCACATCACAAAAGGCAGCTATTTTGAAAGACTAAAAATGTCACTTGGAAATTAAGGGCGGGGGGCGGGTAGGGAACACACAGAAATGGGTTGAGAACAAAATGGCTGGACAGGGAGGAGCTGTAAATTCAGCAACCTACACACCATGTATCTCAGAGGAGCAGGCTCCCGCACACATGGGCTTCATAATACCAGACGGTCTATTTGTTCACAATATTAAAGGGCATCTAGAATTAGCTACAGTAAGGGATCGTAAGTTGCCTGAAGAATGGGCACAGAAAGGCTGCCTCCGAAGATGGCCTGTCACTCGGGAGGGTGGAGCTGCTGGGCCTTCCTGTTGACCACTGTCTTGCAAAACTAGAAGAGAAATACAATTGTTAAGGAAGCAACAGAGGAAAATAGAAATACACTGTAAATGATGGATGGCAGGATTTCAAAAGGAGAAAAGACGCCAGTTGGGGGTCCAAGCAGCCGGCCTGGCAACAATCCACTTCGTCCCACTGTTTTATCTGCCAGAAGTTCTCCAGCATGATGGGCAGGGAGAGGGAGAGGGAGCCAAGGTTCCCATTATTGCTGGTAAGCCCCCAGGCCTCCTCAGCTCCTTAGTGTTAGAGGACAACCATATTTTAGTTGATAAAATACTCTTCTTTCAGAGCATGATGGGAAGCAGGGCCAGGTTTTTAATTTCATGACCAAGCCCACTAGAGCTGCTGGAACATCAACACGTCTGGAGGTGTGCAGGGTACTGGGAGCTAAGAGAAGGATGGGGCTTGGGAAAGAGGGGCAGTGTGAAACAGGGACATCTCACCCTGCTCCTAGGACTCTCCAAGCGTCTGAAAGAGGCTGCCTCTGATGAGAACAGCTACTGAGTATGCGATCAGAGGCTTTAAAGAGGAAGGAAATGAAGCACCAGACAAATGATGAGTCCCAGGAAAAACTGTCTGGCCAGCAGATTTTCCAAGGGCAGGGCAGGGAAGGCCAGCAGTGGGGAGCCAGGAACTACCTCTGGCATAGGGGTACCGGGGGCACCCTGCATGCTGGCTTCAACTTGAAATGGCTCTCGCTATGAGAGGGAGAGGAATTAGCTGCAGATAAGCTTCATTCTGTGTCTACCGCCCCAACCCAGCCCCACTTCTCACTACCGGGTTGGTCCATGTGTCTGTCTGGGCAGTTTGTTATTAAGATCATATGTCCCTGAAAGGGTCTAATAGCTACAACATCTGTCAATGGAAGCCTGAGAGCTGTTGAGCATGGCAGTCATCATTATTAATGGAGGACAGGACGAGGAATGAACAAGTCTCCTGACTCCATAGTGAGTTGCTGAGGAGGCCCCGAGGACCCAAACTGACTTTCCCATGGATGAGATGCAAAGGGAGAGATTTAGTACATACAGTGCAGAAGGGGGAGGGGTGCCTTTAGTCATCCGCGGTCATTCCTTTCACTGGGTCCTTTTGTCTCATCTGGAACAGAAAAAAAAAATAACAGGAAAAACTGAAGACTCTTGCAGCTGATGGAAGTCCAACACAAATACATTCCGCCTTCTCTTCAGTCCTGCCAATGAAGAGAGGGTGGAGCATTTTTTTGGTGCACAAAGCAGATCAGCAGAGTAGAATTCTGCATACATACGGCTGAAGCCGCACCATTTCACTGGTCCCATCATCCATGATTCCTGTTCCTCTCCCTGCATCCCAGTGCTGGAGCTCTTAAGCTCCTCACTTTCTTCATTCACTCATTCAACAACTATCTATGAAGCAACTCTTTTGTGCTAGGAACTGCACAAAACTGCCCCAGGCCTAAGAATTTGGCAGGGAACCAAAACAGACCAAGTCTCTCCTCCCAGTGCTTACATTCTGGGGCAAAGTAGGGGAGAACCAACAAACTAATACATGTTGGGGTGGGGGGAGCTGCTGGGATGGAGAAGGCCTGTAGGGAAATGGGCTGTGGAAGGCCTCTCTGGTAAGTGACGTTGAGTAGAGACCCAGAGGAAATGAGGGGGAAAGTCCTATGGCTCCCTGGAGGGGGCATGTTGGGGGAGTGGTCCAGGCAGAGGGAACAGCCCAGAAGTGGACACAACTTCTCCTGGGGACAGTGTGGAGGTGATCTCTCTCAAATCCTTTCCAAGTTGAAAGTTCCATTCTATTTGCAGAATGCCTATAGCACGTGTGTATTATTTTATTTTATTTTATTTTATTTTTTTGTCAGAGAGAGAGGGAGAAAGAGCTAGCGAGCACAGGCAAAGTGGCAGGCAGAGGCAGAGGAAGAAGCAGGCTCCCTGCCGAGCAAGGAGCCTGATGTGGGACTGGATCCCAGGATGCTGGGATCATGACCTGAGCCGAAGGCAGCCGCCTAACCAACTGAGCCACCCAGTAAAATACACACGTCCCAGCACGTGTGTATTTTAACTTCCCATTGGATATTTCTTCACTGTCTGTGACTTTTCTGTTCGACTTTCGTTCTTTCTTTGTTCAACAAATTTTGAGCACCTCAGAGAATGACCTCTGGAATCAAACTCCCTGGACTGTATTCTGCGTCATGACCTACTGTGTGACCCCGAGTGACTTCACTGCACTCTAAACCTCAGTCTCTCTAATAATAAAATAGAGATGATAAAAGCACCCACATCAGGTGGTTGTTGAGAATTAAATGAAGATATTCATGGAGAATACCTAGCAGGGATATGCACTCGGGCCACATTAGCCATGTTATTTCTGTAAGGATGCTGCAGTAAAGCGGATGTGTGTATCCACAGTCTCTGAAGAACTTGGACTTCTACACTACCTTCCCCCTCAGAGGTCTGTTTTATTCACTACAACTTTAATATGGCTGCATTTTGGAGAGATTCCATCTCAGAAGCAGTAGTTCTCCACTAGGACATGTTTTCAGAAGACTCTTCCCACTACATTTCAGATTCCTGTTTGTTGTTCACACTCCCGGCCCCCCACCGCCCCCCAACTATTATCATCAGTGAGTCCATGGGGGCTTGATCCCAGGACCTGGGATCATGACCTGAGATGAAGGCAGAGGCTTTAACCCACTGAGCCACCCAGGCGCCCATGCTGTACTTTTAATCCCGTGACTTAATCTTTTTATACCGGAAGTCTGTACATTGTAATCCCCTTCACCTAGTTTCCCCCCTCCCCTCTGGGAACCACCAGTTTCTTCTCCATATTTATGAGTCTTCTGTTTCTCATTTGTTTGTTCATTTCCTTTGTTTTTTAGATTCCACATCTAAGTGCGATTATATGGTATTTGTCTTTTTCTGTCTGACTCTTTTCACTTAGTATCATACTCTTTAGGGTCCGTCCATACTGTCACAATGCAAGACTTCATTCCTTTTTATGGCTGATATTCCATCCATTCTATTTATAAACACCCCTCCCCTCCACATCTTCTTTATCCATTCATCTATCCATGCACACTTAGGTTATTTTCATACCTCAGCTCAAAATAAATTTTTTTAAGATTTTATTTATTTACTTGTCAGAGAGAGAGAGCGCACAAGGAGGCAGAGAGACAGGCAGAGGTAGAGAGAGAAGCAGGCTCTCCGCCGACCCAGGAGCCCGATGCGGGACTCGATCTCAGGACCCTAGGATCATGACCTGAGCTGAAGGCAGCGGCTTAACCCACTGAGCCACTCAAGCATCCCTCAAAATAATTAAAAACACACACACACACAAATGTGCTCATTAAATGCTTACTAATGACCACAGAAATTTTCAATTTCAGAGAAGCTGAGATTTAATATAGGGGAGCAAAGCTCCTTGGGCCTCAACCATATCCATGTATACCCTAAGAGTTTACTGACTTGCTTTAAATTTACTAATGCAAAGCCAGGTCCAATTTTCCTACTGCTTAAGATGTAACTTCCTATCAGGGAACATGATAGCTTCTCCAACTCTCAGAGACAAGGTCACCTCACAGGGTGCCACTGAAATAAATACACATTATTTCATTCTTATAATAAAATGCTCTAAGAATGCTTTTTTCCTGTTTCCTGGGGCCTATAGGACACTGTGAGATTTTATCTGATGTTTGTTCCTCAGACCAAGCTGTTGCAGGCTATGTATACACATACAGTCAGGGAATATGAAAATAGAAACTCCAATCTTGGTTTGTTTTTAACTGATCTTCTCTAGGGAATAAGGCCAGGGGTTGGAACAAAGGAACTTTTATTCACCTATTTATTTTATTTCATTTACAGAGACTTCATTTTTTATTTTTCTAGATTTGGGGGGGAAATTTTACTTTTTGAAGATCTTACTACTTTTTTAAAGGAAATCACTAAAATCAAGTAAATAAATAAATAGAGAGATAGACAGACAGATAGATAAATCTCTGTACCCAACATGGAACTCAAACTTAGAACCCCGAGCTCGAAGAGTTGCATGCTCTTCTAAATAGGCCAGCCAGGCGCCCCTATTTTTCTATAGCTTTTGAAAATTGTTTTACTATGAAGTATGAAATACTCCTTTGATTACAAAAAAAAAAAAAAAAACCCACACACACACAAAAACTAGTAAGAGTATCAATGTCAATATCCTGGTTGTGATATCTGTAGTATATCAGATCCCAGTTTTGCAACATGTTGTCATTGGGAGAAAGAGATCTCTGTGAATTAGTTCTTAGAACTGCATATGAATCTTATAATCATTTCAAAATAAAAAGTTTAATAAAAAAATAAAACTAGCAAAAAAAAAATCCATTAAAGATACTGAAAAACAACCACAGACCAAGCATTCCTGAAGGAACAGATACAAGGCACATGCAGAATTGTTTTTAGAAGCTCTTGAGAAAGCCCTTTGGAAAAGAAATGTGGAAATAAATGATAAGAGTCTTAAATTCTCTAATTCCATTTGTAGGAATTTACTCTAAGGAATAATCTTAATCCAGATCCAAACAGCCATCCAAAAAACCGAGTGCACAAAAATATTCATCATGGCATTATTTGTAGCAGTGAGAAAACCTGGAAAGGAAGGAAAATCCAACAAAGGTCACTCAGAAATATGTATGTGAAGAGACTCTTTTCGTGGGAAACTTTGTATTCATTATAATGTTATATATTTGTTACACTGTTCTGAGAAAAAAGTAGGATACTCATTTGGCCCATGCAATATGATCATAGCTAAATAAAAGTGTGTAGAAAGACTTAAAATGTTTTAGAGGCTGTCTTTAAAGATTTTATTTATTTATTTTGAGAGAAAGAGCACACACGTGTGCCAGCGAGTGAGGAGGGGGGAGCAGAGGGAGGGAGAGAGAATCTCAAGCAGACTCTATGCAGAGCGAGGAGCTGGGCTCAATCCCACGACCCTCGATCCCATGACCTCGAGATCATGACCTGAGACAAAACCCAGAGTCAGATGCTCAACCGACTGAGCCACCCAGGTGCCCCTAGAGATTGTCTTTAAATAGAGTACACATGATTTCTTTCTGCTTTTCACTATTCCCCCCAAAAGTTTAATGTTTACATATTACCTTAGTATTGAAAAATGAGACTGTACCTAAAAAGAAAAGAAAGCTACTTCCATATTTCAAGATGCTGGCTGGTGTTCCAGGTGGTCTGCCCTGGGGTCAATCATTGTTGGGCAGGTGAGAGAGAATTAAGAAGCCACAGGACAGTAACATCCTCCACATACAGGGATCATTCAGCCTCAAGACACAGAGCTAGCTCTGCCCTGTGCACATGCTACTGGAATCTCACTCCCCACTCAGCCGAGGCCCAGCACTGAGTGGTTTCTCTCCATCAGCTTCACTCTCCAAGCTTCTATCTACCCCAATCACAAACTGGAAACTGTGGGGGTATAGTGTCCTGCCAGGCATTTCACTGCACACGGACACTTAACAGTCCCTGGGTAACCAGTTCAGAGTTTAAGACTTAAAATCTAAAAATGATGGTGATCCATCATCCACGTCAGAAAGCCACAGGGTGGAGCAAGGATCTCTGCATCAAGACTCAGGAGATTAGAAAGGACAGACACACTGAAATGCAAGCGTGTGGACAGGGAGACTGACTACAGGGAGGCTCCGAGATTCACAAACGGATGTGCTTTGGAGGGACAAGAGGAACCATGGAGCCCACAGGGACTTGGAAGGAAGCCCCACAGGGAAGGCTGGGAAAGAAAATGCTGCAGAATCTTAATCATGCACTCTAACAGGCACACTGTATCTCTGCCAGCTTTAAGCAAATGTTCTAGAGGCCAATCAGGAAACAAGATTTTTTTTTTTAAGATTTTTTTTTTTAAAGATTTTTTATTTATTTGACAGACAGAGATCACAAGGCAGAGAGGCAAGCAGAGAGAGGGATGGGGAAGCAGGCTCCCCGCTGAGCAGAGAGCCTGACGCGGGGCTCGATCCCAGGACCCTGAGATCATGACCTGAGCTGAAGGCAGAGGCTCAACCCACTGAGCCATCCAGGCACCGCCCCCCTTTTTTTTTTGACAGAGATCACAAGTAGGCAGGGAGGCAGGCAGAGAGAGATGGGGGGAAGCAGGCTCCCCGCCAGGCAGAGAGCCCGATGCGGGACTCGATCCCAAGATGCGGAGATCATGACCTGAGCCGAAGGCAGAGGCCCAACCCTCTGAGCCACCCAGGCGTCCCAGGAAACAAGTTTTCTTAAAAGTTTTAAAAGTTCTCTTCTCCCAGGCTCATTATCTACAGAGTTAGTGGCCAAAATATCAGGTGGCACTTGTTCATTGAACTAGAAGGTATCCTCAACTTCTCTGAGCCTCAGTTTCTCTTATCTATAAAATGAAAATAATACTTTGGTACAGGCTGACATAACTTGATGACATCGTTCACAGAGAATGCTGACCACACATGACAGGCATATAGTAAGACCTCAATAAAATGTTAGCTTCTATTAGTAATAAAAATATTTTTATTACCACCATGTTCAAGAGATAGTGAGTTCCCCAATACAGGAGGTAATCAAGTTCAGGCCAGTGGGGAAGCTGCAGAGAAGACTCAAGCACTGGATAGGTAACTGGACTAAGTGACCTTTAAGGTGCCTTCTTCCAATTTTGAGATTATGAGTCTCTTAAGAGAGCAAGAGCAAGGGAAAGGGAGAAAAAGAGAGGGAAGAAGGGAGGGAAAGAGGATAGGAGGGAGAGAGACAGATGGACAGACACTGCTCTCCTACAGGCACATGTTTCCTGGCATTTTTCTTTTTAGGGCAAAGGACTAATCTCTTGATCCCTTGCTTCTCAAATCCTTGAATTTCATCCAAGAATAGTGAGTCCACCCTCCCAAAGGGACTAGAGTCACAGTAGTGGTGACTGTAGCCTTATAGTGACCTCTCATAATGCACAAAAAAATCCACCCATCCTAGGTTGCTGAGCATTAATCAAAGAATAAGGATCATAAATCGTATTTCAAATTTACAGCTAATCATGGCAGATTGTAAACATGCATTTATTGCTATTCCTTCCCCAAACCCTACTACAATGTAAAGAGAGTAAAGGAGTAAACAAAAGATTTAAAACATGAAGGCAACAAGAACAGCAGATAAGAGATGGCAGCAACATTCTGGGAGATGAAATATGGATGGATGAGTAGCAATTAATTCACAGAGCAGTACCACCAAAGTGCCTGTGAGGAGGGAAGCTAAGAAGGACAGACCTATTTGTGCTGCAGTTTCTCCAAAGGCTCAGGAACTGGAAGCACAAGCACCTTCCAGGGAGTGCAGGTAGGGCTGAAAACGGGTGACTTATTTCTAAGTAAGAAAAAAAAAAAAAAAAACAATTTGGCTCTGATGTACCCTGGTGTTCCCTCCCTGAATTCTGAGGAAACAAAGAACATACAGGGGGCAGAGAAACCTAGAAAACCAAACACAAAAACAAAAAGCCATTGCTTTAGAAAAGGAAGATAATGCACAAAGGAAAACAGAAAAAGTACTTAAGAAAAAGAACACATGGGGCACCTAGATGGCTCAGTGGGTTAAAGCCTCTGCCTTTGGCTCAGGTCATGATCTCAGGGTCCTGGGATCGAGGCCCACATCCAGCTCTCGGCTCAGCAGGGAGCCTGCTTCCCCCTCTCTCTGTCTCTGCCTGCCTCTCTGCCTACTTGTGATCTCTTTTTCTGTCAAATAAATAAATATCTAAAAAAAAAAAAAAAAAACTTGCTTAAAAAAAAAGAAAGAAGGAAAGAAAAAGAACACAGCACAAGAAGTGCTTTATAATGTTTTAAGTGGTGCCCGGGTGGCTCAGTTGGTTAGTGTCTGCCTTTGGCTCAGGTCATGATCCTGGGGTCCCTAGATGGAGCTCCACACTTAGCGGGGAGCCTGCTTCTCCCTCCCCCTCTGCCCTTCCCCCCACTCATGGTCTTTCTTTCAAATAAATAAATAAAATCTTTAAAAAAACACCCTCAAAAAGCAAAAATTATTTTAAAAAATAAAATGTTTTAAAATTCAACAGGTGAGAAGTTAACATTGGAAAATATCTTCCAGAAAGCAAACAAAAAGGGAGAGAAAAATGTAAGAAAATCAGGTCAATTCACGAGGTCTGACTTCTAACTTCTAATAAAAACTCCAGGAAAAAAAACAAAGAAAACAGAGGGGAGAAAATTGTGATACAAAGAGAGAGAACTACAATATAAAAACATCTAGAATTGAGGAGAGACCTTGGAGCACCTGGGTTGCTTGGTCAGTTGAGTGGCTGGCTCTGGATTTTGGCTCAGGTCATGACCTAAGGGATCCCGAGTTAGGCTCTGTGCTCAGTGCACACAGTCTGCTTGTCCCTCCCTCTCTGTTCCTCCCCTCCAAGCTCAGGTACACGCTCTCTCTCTCACAAATAAAATCTTTTTTTTTTTTTTAAGATGTTATTTATTTATTTATTTGATAGACAGAGATCACAAGTAGGCAGAGAGGCAGAGAGAGAGAGGAGGAAGCAGGCTGTCCGCAGAGCAGAGACCGATGCGGGGCTCAATCCCACGACCCTGGGATCATGACCTGAGCCGAAGGCAGCGGCTTTAACCCACTGAGCCACCCAGGCGCCCCACAAATAAAATCTTAAAAAAAAAACAAAAACCAAAACCCGAAAACTGAGGGGGAGCATAATCAATAAGGATGGACTGACATCACCCAAATTATTTTTTTTTTAAAGATTTTATTTATTTATTTGTCAAAGAGAGAGAGAGCATGAGAGCAAGCACAGGCAGACAGAGAGACAGGCAGAGGCAGAGGGAGAAGCTGGCTCCCTTCCAAGCAAGGAGCCCGATGTGGGACTCGATCCCAGGACGGTGGGATCATGACCTGAGCTGAAGGCAGCCGCTTAACCAACAGCCACCCAGGCGTTCCCATCACCCAAATTATTATGCAGTGTGCATCACATACCAATCAGGCCAGACCAACCCTGTAAGGACTCAAAAACAAAACTTAATCACAGAGATACATAAAACTAAGCTAACAAAAGGGAGGGAAGCAATTACTAACTTCTTATCTTACTTTTTTCAGGTTTTTATTTAAATTCCAGTTAACATACAGTGTAATATTAGTTTCAGGCTAACTTTTTTTTTTTTTTAAAGATTTTATTTGACAGACAGAGATCACAAGTAGGCAGAGAGGCAGGCAGAGAGAGGAGGAAGCAGACTCCCTGCTGAGCAGAAAGCCCGATGCAGGGCTCGATCCCAGGACCCTGAGATCATGACCCGAGCCGAAGGCAGAGGCTTTAACCCACTGAGCCACCCAGGCGCCCCTCAGGCTAACTTCTTAAAAAAAAAAAAAGCAAACCAAGAGTTTTCCAAGAAAGGAACAAATATCAGGAGCAGACTAAAGTGCTCAGTTAGGGAGAAGAATGACAAAGTTGTCACAACATAAACCCTGAATAATGAATTCACTCCATATTGTGCCACTGGAGGAAGGAAAAGAGGGTGTGAGTGGTGGGTGGGGTATAGGAATTAAATCTTCCACAGGAAAAGTCGACCAATAATATCTAAAGTTGAGAAAGGAAGTTAAAATTAAGTGTCTAAGTATATTATTTGGAAATATATGGGTAATTAACAAGAGAACCAAAAGAACAGCAAGGGCCTGCTTCTGGGGCAGGGGTGAGTGGGGGCGGCAGTAGGATTCAAAGTACAGGGCAGAGGAGGACAGCTTCTCCCTTCTAAGCCAGAGATACTGTCTGAGTTTGAAAATTATGAAAATACTTCTGGAGGTGATGTTTTTGTTTATGGCAATAGTTGTCGTGGTGGTTTCCCAGGTGTATACTTATCTGAAACTCATCAAGATGGATAGATTAAATATGTGCACAGAGCGTCTGGGTGGTTCCATCAGTTAAGCATCCAACTCTTGCTTTCAGCTCAGATCATGATCTCAGGGTAGTTAGATCCAACCCTGCATCGGGTTCCTCACTGAGCATGAGCCTGCTTGAGATCCTCCCTCTTCCCTCTCCTGCCTACCCCCTGAACTGCTCATGAACATGCTCTCTCTTAAATAAATAAGTGTAACTTTTTTTTTTTTTTAAGATTTTATTTACTTACGAGAGAGAGCACGAGCAGGATGGAGGAGGGGGGCGAAGGCAGAGGGGAAGCCAACTCTGCTGAACTCCCCGCAGAGCTCCATCTCCCAAGAGAGAGATCATAACCTGAGCTGAAACCAAGAGTTGGACGCTTAACTGACTGAGCCACCCAGGCACCCCTGTGCGGCTTTCTGTATATCAGTCATACCCCAATAAAGTGGGATTTTTTTTTTTAAATTAAGAAATGAAACTAAAAATAAAGCTGATAAGAATATTTTTAGAAGGAAGGGGAAAAAAAAGAGCAAAAAAACCAAGTCTGAGGTATAGTTAGCACACAAAGGTCCAGTACAGTTGCAAATGGGGTCAAGAGATGTCCCCCAGTGACACAGACTTGGTTTTGCTTTCTCTTCCACTGCAAACTGTTTAAAATTCCAATTCTAGGGGCACCTGGGTGGCTCAGTAGGTTAAAGCCTCCGCCTTTGGCTCGGGTCATGATCCCAGAGTCCTGGGATCAGGTCCTGTATTGGGCTCCCTGCTCAGCAGGGAGCCTGCTTCTCCCTCTGCCCCTCTCCCCAGTTTGTGCTCTCTCTCTCTCAAAATAAATAAAATCTTTAAATAAAATAAAATTCCAATTCTCAAACGGGTTTCCTGCATTTGCAGTTATCCTGGAGGATAGCGGTCTTCTAGGTTTTTTGCACAATTCTCCACAGAATGGAGGAACACACAGAGAGAGGAGGGGGGCTAAGAAAAGACCTCCCTAATGGTGAGGGCTTTCAAACTTTGGATCTGAGGGAGGCAGATCCAGCAGCTCCTCTGAAGAGTTCTTCTAGCTCCAGAAATTTAAATTCTACCCAAAGAGTGAAAGGCTATCCATAAATGCTTCCACAAATCCCTGCATACTTTCGGCTGGCCTTTGTCAGGCAGTGGGTGCCTAAGGCTCCAGGCTAAACCCCAAAGTCTCCACAGAGCTCTGTTTGGTAACTTTTTCCCTTTTTTTGGTTAGGACTCAGGTAACCAAAAGCACTCAGGAATCTTTTACATAGCTAGAATCCCCAGTATCCTGGACATTCACACCTACCACTTCCTGAAGATCCTTAGCTGAAGAATCAGGACTCGTGTCCAAAATCCTGACACTTCTCTGCTAAATGTAGCTGGATGAATAACCAGAACATCTGCCTTCAACAGGAGCTAAGAAAGGATGAACTCCTGGGCCAAGTCTGTATCCAAGACCAGCCCCGTGAAACGGGGGTGCTGTGGGCAATCAGGCCTGGGTCTCGTCCGAGGCACTGCTGGGGAGCTGGGCAAGGCTGGGCACAGTGATGCCTGCCAACCTCTGGCTCCAGGCCAACCCACCCAGGGCAAGGAAGAAGAAATGGATGGCAGTTATGAAACAGAGCTTCCTGCCTTATTTTTATCCCCGAGAGGGCAGGAGGGCCCCAGATGGCATTTAAAGGAGGAAGAAAAGCCAAGTGATTGAGAGATATGGCTCTTACCCTGACTGTGTCACCTGCAGGCTGTATGACCTTGGGCACGGAGCTGGACTCTCAGAGCCTCTACCTCCCTCATTGGAGGGTGGCAAGAACAGTGGTGTCTCCTCACAGGTATGGCGAGGATCACAGGAGATAGTGTGGGTAAAAGCCCTAGAATGGTGCCCTCACACACAGGAAGGACATGAACCTTCCTTATTGACAATTTCAGAGTGAGCCTCTCAAAGAAGCATCCCCAAATGAGGCAGGAGCGTTAGGCCTTCAGCTTCCATGGAGCAGACAGCTCTCCTCCTTGGCTCCATGCCAAGCCCTCCCTTCCCCCCACCACAAAGAGCCAAGGGTCCAAACTCTAAAAACAGCTCAAAACCACCTTACAGAGTTGTTATTTGTGGCTGAGGCTGAGCTGTTGCTGTCCTCCGTGGGGGGCATGCATGGGCCTCACGCCTCGGGCCAGTCTGCCTCCTCCCAGGGTCACCTCCGATCCCGCAGCCCAGCGGGACTCCCCAAACCCCCGAGTTTTGAAGAACCACTGCAGAGTTACTCATTTGGCATGCGGCACACACTACCATATTTGTCTCTCTCAGTGTGCCAAGACCTAGGCTAGACTGCCAGTTCAAGAGCACTAGCTGCTCTCGTCCTCGTGGTTCTCAACTACCTGGCACCAGACCTTACTCCCGTGGACACGAACATGTTCCTCCAGCCACAGGCGGTGCCCTCAGGAATGGCCCCACAGGACAGTCTCCTTCGTGGATTTACAGAGCCGGGAGCCCAGGCTCCTCCAGGAGCCCACTTACCTCATCTAGCTGTCTCTTCGTCTCTTCTTCCATCCTTCGGATGTCGTCCATAGTCAGGTCAACCCACTTATCGAGCCAACAGAACAGCTGCCTGTGGAAGTTTGTAAACAGACGCCTTTCTTGCTACAAAAAGGAGGGGACCTAGTTAGAACTCAGAAGGTAGAGGCCACTGCTGCAGCTCCCCTCCCACGATCTCTGTGTTACTAAGCCCACTTTCTTGAAGAGGTCAGGAGGAGAGGTGCCTGGCTGACTTAAACTAATGAGCCCACAGGTCCCAAAGGTCAGTGACTTTTGTCCGCATGTGACAAGAGGTATTGCTTCAAGGAGAAGGAAGTCCCCTGGAGAGTACAGGTACCTACCTCAGAGCTAGGCCCTGTGCCCAAAATGCTACCAAGATAGGCAGCCTACGAGCTCACGGGTCAGCCAAGGCCCAGAAACAACTGTGCCAACGGTCCCTCTTGTCTCTAGAGCCCGAGGCCAGGTTAAAACTGGCCAGCAGCTGTGAAAGGGGGCCCAAGAATGAGGCTCTAACACAGAAGAGAAAAAGCTATAAAAATGCCTTAGGTCTGTCTGGTTCAAGAATTCAGGGCACTGGAGATTTTGGATCCTAGAGCCTCTTGCCTTTTGGCTTCACGAAAAGAGAAAGACTAAGTTTTATCTGCAGTTCAGTCATAGCAAGCCCCTTCCTGTTTCCTTTTTTTTTTTTTTTTACTTCAGTTTCCTTCCCTGTCACATGTGGTGCCCCTGGATAGACGACACTAAGCTGTAGGACAGTTAAGTGAAAGGGGAAGTGGAGGTCAGGGAAATCAAACTGAAATATTCTGATGTCAGCCACCGTTGGACATAAGTCACATGGGTTGTATGATATTCTCTTGTTGGGCAAAATACACCCCACCAACACACATACACACACACACACACACACACAAGGGAAGCCTCACCCTGGTCATTTACCTTATGTATAAAGTTTTCCACTTTGTTCTGCAGGCCCCACCACTTGAACTTGACAGTAACCAGTTTGTATGCACACATGTACGGGCAGTCTTTCTGATTTACAAGTTCTTGCTGTATTAGAGACACACATATAGACAGGCAGGTAACTAAGAGGGCCAACCTCCAAATCTCCCTTAGCCCACCCTCCCCGGGGAGAGGTCTGCTCATGCAACGTCCCGCCCCCTGGTGGTGAGGGTGTGAACTGCACCTTCCAATTTGGGCCCAAGGGTCCTCGGCCTGTTTTGATAGATTTAAATTTTGCTGGATCTTCCTCCGCCTTGTAATCCTGAGAGAAGTTGTAGAATTGGAGTTGGGGAGGAAGGGAAAGAGGGAGGGTAGAAGAAGGGAGTAGGAAGGAAAGGGAGGGAGAAGGAGGGAGAGAGACAGAGATTAGATTTTTCCATGATAGTATACCTCATACCAGTCTCGAAGCTGCTGGTGTAGAGAAAATATGGGAAAATGTTATAAACATGATACATAACGGTTTACATTTGCCTCAGAGAAGCGCTGTGATCTTCTCTGCCATGGTTTGTTTTTAGTGTTACCCATATTAATGTGTCACAGGACTGAGTAGGCACATATTTCCACTGTTTA
The DNA here is from genome assembly GCA_003697995.1 of Taxidea taxus jeffersonii. Taxonomy (NCBI): domain Eukaryota; kingdom Metazoa; phylum Chordata; class Mammalia; order Carnivora; family Mustelidae; genus Taxidea; species Taxidea taxus. The sequence continues at coordinate 43,986 of ML097987.1, forward strand.
AGACAGAGATTTTCAACTGGGATAAGCATCCAAATTACTAAGGAAAACTTTTTCAAATTTCAGATTTATGGGCCACTCCACCTAAAATCCAGCAAGTAAGAATATCTGCAGGTAAGGGCAGCATAGTCTGTTTTTTAAACCTCTGTAGGTGACTATAAAACACAGCCAGAGTGTTTTTAAATAACTCTGACTATAAAACAAGTCAGAGTTAACTGACTTGTTTAATAAAATCATTACTGGGAATGTCCCCTGTATAGAACCTATCCTCTTGTGTACTACTGTCAGCCTCACTTCACCTAGTTACAATGTAGCCAATGCTGTATGTGAATCAGCCTCAAGGAAAGTTTAATATTTGGTTTTTCTTCTGCACTGGCTAATACAGGCTCAGGGAAAGCAAACTTACTATGATAACTACTTAAAAAAATACTGAAGAAAACAAATCACACACACACACACAGGTCATCAAGTATTTCCCAAAGCTAAGAAGATGGTTTATGTGTACTTAAAAAAAATAAACCTTTTGAGTCTACTATTCTTAAACAAATGAAACACAAATAAATTAATTAGATCTTCCCCACCTCTGCTTCTCTCTACTCACACAAATCAACCAGAGTTGACAAAATACACAGAGAGCCATACTCTCCATTAGCATTTCTGCCTGAGAAATATGTGGAGGTGTTCAATTTGAGAAAATCCTTCCAGCTACACAATTGGGATATATTCAGTTTGCTATCCTTCAAATAAAAAGTTTTTTTGAAAAACCCACTCACTTTTGAGGGTGAAAGTGAGGATATAGGCAAGGAAAACACAAGACAGTTTTCATATCTTTTTGGAAATGCACAAATCAAGATATTTTAAGCACTGAGAGAGTGACTCCAGGAAAGAGGTATCATACCCTTGGGACATGGAGAGCAAACACTTACTCCCCACCAATGGGAAGAGAGCCAAATTCCTCTGCCCTGATCCCAACAGGCCTCTGTCAAATAGGAAGAGTACTTAATGAGCAGGAACCTAACCTTTCCTTCCCTAAAGAAATACTTCCTGGGAACTCAGCATTGAGCAGGACAGACCTGGTCCCTGCTTGGATCTCCAAGTTCATGGTCTACCAGAGACTGTCCTTTTCTAGGCGTGTCCTGCCATGTGTGTTACTCGAGAAGCCACCACCAACTTCTTGAGGGCAGGGAATCTGACTTTTCATATATTCTGCTAGAACCCACAGAACACAGTCTTCCAAACATAACAGGCAGGCAATGGATGTTTTTTAATGACTGGGTTGGAAAAAATGAATTTGAGAACTAGTTTCAGGTTAAGTGTCATTTCCTCTGAGCAAATTATCCTCAGCACCTACATTGTCTGGTGATATTTCCAGAGGCCAAACAGGCCACTATCTTCTTGGTGGAATCCCCAAGTCAAGATAAGAGAATTCTTAATTCTGATTTAAAAACTAAAACAAACAACAGCCAAGAGAGAACTTCCCTTTGAGCCAAGTTGGGCAAGGTTCCCTGGTTTCCCTGACACTTAGAAGTCATTTTGCATCTCAAAGGCCGCCAACCTCCTTAAATAGGTCCTACCTTGCTAAGTACTTGGCTTCGATCTGCAATGTCTATATATATGGCTTCCACGTGTTTCCATGCCTCAGGCTCCAGTTTATGCACCTGCAGGAACAAGCAGGACCATGGTGTAGTTTTTGTCAGCTACAAAGCACCCTTTATCCAGAATGAAGACCCAGGAACAGCTATTCCTGTAGCCATAGAAGTGAGATTCCCACCAGTAAAGAATTACATGCAAAGTTATCCAAAGGAATGGGAGGAGGGTTTTAAGTAGATACATGTGTTGAGAACTACTGCTCTGGTTTCAGCAGGCCAAAACACGCAGGGCTGCCTACAGCAATTATGTTATTTCCGTTTGTTCCCCTTTGTAAAGACTGACTACAAGCACTCAGGGACATACTGCCTGTTTAGCCACAGACTGCTTACTTTGATTTTTTTTTAAAGATTTTATTTATTTATTATTTAGTGAGAAAGAGCATGTGAGCAGGGGGGAGAGGCAGAGGGAGAAGGAAAAAGAATCTCAAGCAGACTCTGCGCTCAGGCTGGAGCCTAATGCAGTGCTTGATCCCACGGCCCTGAGATCATGACCTGAGCCGAAATCAAGAGTTGGATGCTTAACTAACTGAACCACCCAGGCATCCCCTACTTTGATGCTTTTAAAAAAACTTTTTCTTGGGGCGCCTGGGTGGCTCAGTCATTAAGTATCTGCCTTCAGCTCAGGTCATGGTCCTGGGGTCCTGGGATCGAGCCCCGCATCGGGCCCCCTGCTCTTCAGGAAGCCTGCTTCTCCGTCTCCCACTCCCCCTGCTTGTGTTCCCTCTCTTGCTGTGCCTCTCTCTGTCAAATAAATAAATAAAATCTTTAAAAGAAAAAAAAAAAACACCTTTTCAGCCCCTCCCAAGGAACGTCACTGCTACCGGATTCCATGCACATACAAACATCCAGTATAGATTTTTCTCTTCGAACAAATGGTAGCACACACACATGTTCTGCATTACTTTATCTTGAAGGCTGTTTTCCACCGGTTCTTTTTAACGGCTGCATACTATACCACCATATGGCTGTGCCACAGTTTAACTGTGTTCTACTGATGGGCCCTTACACTGTTTTTCATCTTTGGCTACATAGAAAATGCTGCAATGAATCTCTTTATGGGTAAGTTATTTCACACCTATGGAAGGATAGCTACATGACAAATTCCTAGGTGTGGAATTGCTGAGGTCAAAAGGACAGGTGCATGTTAGAATTAAGGAGTTCTTGTGCTCTATAGAGGCTATAAACTTCATGTTTTAAAAACACAGTTCCGGGGCGCCTGGGTGGCTCAGTGGTTAAGCCTCTGCCTTCGGCTCAGGTCATGGTCTCGGGGTCCTGGGATCGAGCCCCGCATCGGGCTCTCTGCTCAGCGGGGAACCTGCTTCTCCGTCTCTCTCTCTCTGCCTGCCTCTCTGCCTACTTGTGATCTCTGTCAAGTAAATAAATAAAATCTTTAAAAAAATAATAAAAAAATAAAAACACAGTTCCTGGGGTGCCTGGGTGGCTCAGTGGGTTAAAGCCTCTGCCTTTGGCTCAGGTCATGATCCCAGGGTCCTGGGATCCAGCCCCACGTCGGGCTCTCTGCTCAGCTGAGAGCCTGCTTCCCTTCCTCTTTCTCTGCCTGCCTCTCTGCCTACTTGTAATCTCTGTCTGTCAAATAAATATATAAATAAATCTTTTTTAAAAAAATGAAAATACAGTTCCTCTGTGCCAAGCATTGCATTTTAGACCAATCTTAGCTCTACGAGAAGGTCCTAGAAGGAATTTTTGGAATCATGTTTTGCAAACTGGAGACAGAGCAATCCCATGATGGTATGAAGGGTCTAGGCACAGGCTGTTAAAATGGGACCATAGAGATGGCCCCGGGACAAGGAAGAAGCCTGGGGGCAGAGCCTCAAGACCCCACCCCGCAGCCTTGAAGTCCCTGGGCTCTTGGAAGCACTACTTACATTCTCCTGGGTACCAAGATCTGGTTTGTGCCAGGTTTCAATTTTAATCAGAAAGTCTTCTTTCATGTATTCATTCTGCAAGGGGGGGAAAACACGGTCACCAGCCTCAAAGTTGGAAAGTAACCATCTCCCATTACTGATGGCAGGTGGTTGAGAGACTCCGAGCTCTGCCTTACAGGACAGCTAACTTGACTAGGAGCCCACAATACGCTAGGGGCACATTCTCTTGTTCAATTCTCACCCTAGCCTGTGACGGCTCTAGTAATATTATCCTCATTTTATAGATGAGCAAAGTTAGGTTCAAAGGTCAGAGGTGACTTGTTCAAGGCCACAGAGACTGACAGAGCTGGGCCTCAAAACCAGATTCGTCTGACTTCGAAATCCATGTGTTTAACCACTAGACCATCCTGCCTTTTGCACAGGGAGCTAATGATTAACCTGAGAAGGAATGGTTCATCAGCACCCCATCCACCAGCCAGCGTTTGGCGGAGGCCTGAAGTTCTCTTCTGGTTACTGAATCCCCCGTGCTTCCTCCCTTAGTTCTTTTTAAAATGTGGTGCTCCTCGAAGGGGGCACACATGAACCTCTGAACTCCTCAGCCGGAATCAGGCTGGCAGAAGCCACCTCCATTTAGCAGCAGGGACAGGTACCTGGATGAGGGTGCCAAGAAGGGTGGAGAGAAGGGGCAATGACACAGGGGGTAGACGTAGAAAAGACACCTTGCTGACTTCTCAATTTTGCCAGTGGACAGTGCTCCCTGGAGTCCACAGCTGCACCCGTGGGGAAGCCACAACTGGATCAGCTGAACTGGTTTCAGAAACCCAGAGAAGGTATGGCAGGGGAAGGGCAAGGGAAGGTCTCGGGTCATCCTGCACACGTGAGCCCCATGGTCCTAAGCGCTAGACCTACAAAGCCTCATACCAATGAAGCTTAAGGCAAGAGGCCATTTTGCCAATTAACAGATTCCTCAGTAGGAGCGAGAGGATGAAGCTTCAACAGCGCCTGTCTGCTGACAGACACAAATACCCAGGAACTTCCGGTGTGGTGACATTTTTATTTCTTCTCTTCTTATAGATCATTTACAATGCCCAGCCCAACACACAGACACCCACCCACCAGCCCTCCCAAATTCTTACCGTAATAACTGCTCCAAGGCAAAGATATGGAAAAAAGAAAGAAAAAGATTAATGAGGCTGAATGAGTATCTGCCCCTTGAGCCCAGGCACCATGGCAGTAAGGAGTTCTCCACACCCCGGGGCTTGTCCACAACCGCCCTTCAAGCCCTGTGGGGGCATTTGGTCCCTCAAATGCACCAACCCTCAAGTTTCCCTCCTACAGAAGCCAAGAGACCCAATCCGAAATTTCATTAAAGGGATGCCACTATCAGTCCCCGACATTCTCTGCAGCTGGGTGGGGAAAGGGGACCGGCTCTGGTGCACCCAAGTATTGGGACCCGCCACTCTGTCATCAGAGGGTCACCTGCTATCCCGCCGCCTCCCGGGGCCCAGAGAGGGCACTTTTGGCCAGGCACTATCTGTCTGCCTGCTGCACGCTTCCTCTCACTGTAACCAAACCTCTCGCCCTCTGTGCTCCTGCTCATTGTAATGAGACCCCTCGGAAAGCGCGGTTCAATTATTTATCAGAGAAAATGACTGCAGCTCTAATGTCACTGGGGAACAACCCAGCTCTCCTCCTGACAACAGCCTAGATCACTCTGTACCCTCTGAATTTAGGAGTTATCTCAGTCTCTGACAGATGTCACACGGCCATATGGGACAGTTTATGAGGCCAACGGTCAAACTCCATTAACTCCAAAGCTGAGACTATGGTTACCTCTGAGATGAAAAGGAGGGAAGGGTGAAATATAAGGGATAAGGTCCACCTTGGGGAGAAACAATCCAAGAGACTACTAGTCATTTCCCTGTATCCAGTGAAAGATACTTGCAAGAAAGCATCAGGTTAGGATTATAACCACGTGGCCTACTCAAGTAATCGCCCCGCTATCAGCTTGGAGAAAAATCAGTTAACAAAAAAAGGGAATGGTGGGTATGATAGTCATTGAGTGGAAGCATGCAGAGGCCAGGTCGGCAGCAATCTTCCTGTGTTGCGTTGACGGCCAAAGCCTCGGGCTGCCTATGTGGCTCATCTAGCAGGAGCTCCATCTCTAGAACGAAGACCGTGGGGTCAGCCAGACCCGGTTTGACAACAGGAGCCATTAAGTTCCCCCCAACCAACCACCTGATTTGGAATCCATGTTTCCAAGTAATCTTCTAGTCTGGCCTCTGTAGGGATGGAATATGCTCATTAATGGACACAAGAGTCTGATCATTTAAGCCAACGGGCATTTCCACTGCATGTTGGCATTCTGACTCTACTCCGGTTTCCCAAGGGGAAGAGCTCACAAGGGAAGAACACCTTAATCCTTAATCGGCAAACAGGATTACCCAGTGTCATTGGTAATTCTGTATTTCAATATAACTTAACATATTGGCATTTAGGGTTTTCATACATCAGTCTTTCCTGGACCCTGAGGAAAGGATCCACTCAGTTCTGACGAACTAGGTTTCTGAACCTATGAGGGTGCTGACCCTCCCTGGCCTTTAATGCCAACCTGGGTAACCAATCTCCCCCAGTCTTCTCTAGTCCTGCCTGCTGTCCCTCCCAACACCTCTGCATTCAGACCATTTCCTTTTCTTTAAACTGCAACCCTAGGTACACTGGGGCAGGGTGGGGGTTGTCTCAGGAAATCCTTTGCAGTTGGGAAATAGGGCTCTCCAATTAAGACTAATAAGGTACTTTAAAACCATGGTTTAGTGAGACTGTACTCAGGTCAGGGTTAAGGTTAGGGGGAGAGGCAGGAGGAGAAACATTTATTTCCCACTTCTTACTTTCATTCGCAGGCCCTGCCCCCTCTTAACCCCGCTCCCCCCACTCCTGTCCCAACCTATCAGTATCAGGAGGAAAGAAACACAGAAATATGAAGACAGAAAAAGCAATAGGGCACAAAGTATCACAAACAAATCTGTTTTTGTCCCACTCAGAGTGAGGGCAGAGGCTTCTAAAAGGCACGTGGACTTCTTTTTTTAAGATTTTATTTATTTATTTATTTTTAATATTTTTTTAAATATTTTATTTATTTATTAGTTAGAGAGAGAGAGAGAGATCCAGCACAGGCAGACAGAGAGGCAGGCAGAGGCAGAGGGAGAAGCAGGCTCCCTGCCGAGCAAGGAGCCCGATGTGGGACTCGATCCCAGGACGCTGGGATCATGATCTGAGCCGAAGGCAGCCGCTTAACCAACTGAGCCACCCAGGCGTCCCTATTTTTTTTTTTTTTTAAAGATTTTATTTATTTATTTGACAGACAGAGATCACAAGTAGGCAGAGAGGCAGGCAGAGAGAGGAGGGAGCAGGCTCAATGCTGAGCAGAGAGCCCGATGTGGGGCTCGATCCCAGGACCTGAGATCATGACCTGAGAGCCCAAGGCAGAGCTTTAACCCACTGAGTCACCCAGGCACCCCTAAGATTTTATTTATTTATTAGGCAGAGAGGCAGGCAGAGAGAGAGCGGGGAGGAAGAAGACTCCCTGATTTGGGGCTCTGGCTCAGGGTCCTGGGATCATGACCCCAGCCGAAGGCAGAGGCTTTAACCAACTGAGCCACCCAGGTACCCCATGGCACGTGGACTTTTACCCTATGCTCTTTAACCCATTCTCACCTCAAACTTTAATCTACTTCTGCCAAGCAAAGGGGTTTGAACTACTGATCTTTCTCCCACCAATCCACAGAGGGAACTGGAAAGTAGTCTTCTTATTCCTATCTCTGAATTTAAAAAAATTTTTTTTAAAAACATTTTATTTATTTATTTCACAGACAGAGATCATAAATAGGTAGATAAGCAGGCAGAGAGAGAGGAGGAAGCAGGCTCCCCGCTGAGCAGAGAGCCTGATCCGGGGCTCGATCCCAGGACCCTGGGATCATGACCTGAGCCGAAGGCAGATGCTTGCTTTAACCCACTGAGCTACCCAGGCGCCCCCCTATCTCTGACTTTAAAAGAGCGATGTCTAACTAAGCAGATCTAAGAGTTAACATACCCATTCTGTATGATGGAGGGTTCTCACCATGAGGTCAGCACCCACTTGAGGAAACCAACCTTACCTCCCCTATCCCCTGCTTCTCCTCTTCACTGAATATTTAGAAATTACATTTTTCTTCTTCTTTTTTCTTTCTTTCAGCCAAGGATCAAGACGATATGTGAAGGAACACTGGGCGTCTAGAAAAATGCCCATGTCAGCTGTAGCACGCTCTTCCCAGCATTACACAGAGGACAGAGGCGTGGCGGCATCTCTCCATCGGCAAAAGATCTGTATGCAGAACACTGACCCAGCTGTTGGCCTGCCTCCCTTATGCCAAGTTGCTTAAGGTTCTTATGACGCATGTTCAATGGTAACTCTTCTGGACATAAAGAAAATTCACCTTTGGCCCTAGACAAGACACACCCAGCCACAGTGCACACTGTCTTAAGAAAGTGTGTGCCTGTTTCTTTTTTCCAAGAATTTAACAACTTCCTGCTCAATGTCCAGGGAGTAGTGACATTTGCGTTTTCAGCTATGTCAATGAAACTCGAAGTGTTACACATCCCAGGTTCCATCCATGATGGTACATCTCCTGACACCAGGTGCCTCAACCTCTGTAGGGCCACTGAGGACTTGAGAGAGCGATGACTGCTCTAGACTTTAGTCGTTCCCAAAGTCCACGGGATAAGGACTACATGGGTGGAGCACCCTCGTTAGACACAATCTATGGAGTCCGGAAAGTAAGGCAAGTGTAACAGTACATGAAGGTAGAGGCTGCCAGGAGGGCCCCAGAGCCAGACTGTCTATGCTGACAAATGTGGGCTGTCTAGGGGAAAGGTCACTCAACTCACAGTCAAGTTCTAGGGGACCTCTGAGGTTATGGATCAGTACTAGCCCTCAAGATCTAGGAATCCTAAAAAGCTAAGAGTCTGAACTACTCAAAGGGAATCCCAAAAGGTCTAGAACAGAAAGTTCTCTGCCTTCAAGTCTTTCCTTTCCAGAAATTCTAGATAGGAGACTAGCCAAGATTAAGACAATAATTCCACCTCTATTCCCACCTTAAATTATAGAATATGCTGGTTTTTATAAGCCCTCATTTCAGGGCTCTTAGCAGTGAACTCCCTCCTCTTTGTCTCCTACCCCACAAATCTGACATGTATATTCTGTGTGTTATATATTTAGGGGATAGCTGTTTCTAAATCCTTTGTCATAAAAAAATTGGGGCTTATTTCAACTTTTCCCCAACAAAATCAGATTTTGGGGCACCTGGGTGGCTCAGTGGGTTAAAGCCTCTGCCTTTGGCTCAGGTCATGATCCCAGGACCCTGGGACTGAGCCCCACATTAGGCTCTCTGCTCAGCGGGGAGCCTGCTTCCTCCTCTCTCTCTGCCTGCCTCTCTGCCTACTTGTGATCTCTCTATCAAATAAATAAATAAAATCTTAAAAAAAAAAAAAAAAGCCTCTGCCTTCTGCTCAGGTCATGATCTCAGGGTCCCAGGGAGCCTGCTTCCCGTGCTGCAACCCTCCCCAACCCCACCGGCTGCCTCTCTGCCTACTTGTGATCTCTGTCTGTCAAATAAATAAAATCTCAAAAAAACACAGAAAATCAGGATTTAGTTGCTACGTTTTTTTGGTGTCAGGCCTGGCCCTCTCCCAGGGCAAGAAAGTCACCCTATAGGTCCTTTCCTATGACTGCCTCTTTCAAGAGTTCCTTGGCCTCAAAGCTGGTTTCTAAGCCAAACCCAGATATAGTACATTAAACTGGAAATTTCAATATCTAACAATAAGTAAGTGGTTTAGAAAGATCACAGTGCTCTCAGAGGATGGAACACTATGCAGACATTACAAACTTAAAAAATAGCAGACTCTATGGTGACAGGGAAAAGATTCTAAATAAAAAATGAGCAATTTAAGAATTAGTATGATTTGATCTAAAATTTGTCTTCAAAATGTGCCTGGAGATAAACGCAAGCATTAAAAAAAGGATTAGATAAAAAGACACCAAAATGTCAACACTGACTATCTAGAAATGGAAGCAGCCTGGGTGATTATTTTCTTCTGTTTGTATTTTCCACAATTCAAACAGAGAACACTGCTTCTGTAAACAGTAAAAATAGTCATCATTATTATACTGACCCAACCAAGAGGGGCTGGTTCTGTGCCATCTCAGGCTGTGACTACTTGGCGGTTCCCCCCTAGATGGCTGCCACACTCGACTAGACGACAGTGACACTCACCACCAGCCTGAGGTGGTGGGGGGGATCCCCAAGCTCATCCTTTCACTGACTTACTCTGGAAAAAGGAGGTGGAACAGAAAACCCTAACTCATGGCCACCCCTACTTGACCTACTTGACCACACCCTCCATCTAGCTTGGGGCCCCTACTCCAGCTTCCCGCCCGGTCTGCACTTACCAGTTCTGCAGTAAGGGTAGGCATTCCATGCCTTTTCATGTATATTCAGGGCTCCCTCTGGGGCTAGCATTCGAACAAACGTGGGCACTTTGCTGTGGTAAGAAAAGGCGGTTACAAAGAGAAATGGAGAATAGAGAAGATGATGGGCTGGTACATCACAGTCTTCAGGCCATAGCTCCCACTTCTTGAGCGGGGTTGGCAAGCAAGTCTCCACGAGATAAGCAGGTTACTCCTCTGTGTGAGAAGCTACCTGTTGGAGTCTGATACCCCAGCTCAGCTGCCTACTAACATCCACCCACAACTCGCCCCAGCATCTCACCACCCATCGGGAACAGGGCAGCAGCTGGGACCCTTGGCTACCTGCCGTGGTTTATCATGACCCATTTTCCCTGAGCTCACCGGACCCAGGGCCTTCTACTACATGCTGCCAAGGATGGGATACCTTCGAGAGTGGACAGTGATTGGCTAATGGACTGAGAAAATGGGACCAAGATGATCTGATCTGCTATCATCAGTTCTGGGAGGCCAGGAGGGTCTCAGGGCTATCTGCCTCCCAGGACAAAATATTTCTTCTATTCAGTTCTTTTTGTCTCAGATTACAGAACAGCACATACAATATGAGCCTTTTTTTTTTTTTTTTTAAGATGCATACATTCCTCTTCCTTAGTTCTTAACTAGTAATCTATACAGTCTTTAGTAGGCTCCAACAGTCTCATCAGCTTTAGCGCCTGAGGCCTAAGCCAAAAGAGCTAAGCCCAGCAGACAGCCAACCCAGACACTCAGGGCAACCCTCTGAGATTCATTCACTCATTGCCACACTCATTCGAAATAAGTCTTCCTGTGTGCCAGGCACAAGTATATCTACAGAAATCACACAGACATGGCTACTGACTTCCTGGAGCTTACGTTCTAGCGGGGAGTCTACCCAGCTAGCCAGGCAGGGGCCAGCACAGTTTTAAGTATGTGCCATAGTGGGTGAGCACTGGGCTCTGGGGGGCAGAGCAAGGGGAGAACGTGGTGTGGGTGGTATGGTACGTGGGGAGGCTCCTTAGGGAGAGTAAGAATTAAATGAACACACAGAGTAGAGAATGAGTAGGACTGAGCTAAATAAAAGGATGGCAGTGGGGTGGGAAAAGCTGGGAGAAATGGAGATAAATTTGGAATAGTTGGTGTAAGCTATGAGGCAGGGAATATAAGAGAACACAAAGAGGCTAGGTCATAAACGATCTTGTAAGTTACATGAAGGAATCTGGAACTGATCCCAAGGATCCCAAGGAAAACCATCCACATTTATCTTTGGACAGAACACTTGAAGCTGTGCAGAGAAATGAAAAGCAGGGAGAGCAGTCAGGAGGCCGCTGTAGTAATCCATGCAAGAGATGATGGAAGGAAATGGAAGAGCAGGAGGTACCGAAGGAGTTGGAGTCAAAAGGACTTGATATGAGGGATGAGGAAGGGGGGGTGGGGAACCCATGTTTCTGACTACGGCAGCTAGATGGCTGACAGGAAGGCTTTGATCCTAACGAGGAGAGGCGCTCATGGCATTCAGCACTGCTGGTTTTGATTTGGTTTTTGCAGTTGAGGGTTTTGGGTTTAAGTAAAGAGTGGTGGTGGCAGCTCAGAGTTTATCCCTTCTCTTTTAAGGAAGAGGGTAAGACAAGTCCCACCCTCCACATGTATAGACCTCCTTTCTTAGACTTTGGTTGGACCACCTGACTTGTAAGGAACCAACTGGCCCCTTCTACCAACCTCACTATTTGTTTGCAAAGTGCTCTTTAAAAAAACCCCAAATGTACTATGGGATAGGCATGTCCCGAGCCTTATTCGAATCAGCTACTAATGGCTCAGTAAGGACTGGCTGGCAGTCAACACAGAGGAAGGACGGAGGAGGACGCAGAGGAGACACAGAGGGCAAAGAGCACAATGGCAAGGAAATGGGATCATGGTGAGACATCCCCCACTTCATGGTGCTGCCCTCTCCCTGATTCCAGCTCTCACAAAATTTTCGACCTCTACAGCTGAGAACTTCTACAGCTCCAGGGCACCAGACGATGCTAAATCAGGATTTTCCCAAATGAAAATGAAATTGGTTTCATTTCTAGTCAGTTCAGTGACTAGAAATTAAGATCCTGGTTTACGTTTCACAGCAACGTGAATGTATTTACAGTCACTGAACTTAAAAATGGTGTAAAAAAAAAAAAGTGGCGGGGGGTGGGTGCTGCCTGGGTGGCACAGTCAGCCAACTACTGGTTTTGACTCAGGTTGTCTCGAAATCTTGGGATCAAGCCCCTCAGCAGGCTTTGCGCTCAGCAGAGTCTGCTTAGGATTCTCTCTCCGTCTGCCCACCCCCGACCCTGCTCTCACACACTCTCTCTCTCAAATAAATAAATCTTTTAAAAAATGGTGAATTTTGTGTTATGCATGTTTTAACACAGTTAAAAAAGATTTATCAAGTTCATTTTTTCCCGTACTGGATAGTTTCTAAAACTAGCTTGGTTCAACTTCCATTCAAGCTGGTGTATGGTTTTTTGTTGTTTTTGTTTTTAAGATTTTATTTGTCAGAGAGAGCGTATAAGCAGAGGGAGCTTCAGGCAGAGGGAGAAGCAGGCTCCCCTCTGAGCAAGGAGCCCGATGTGGGACTCAATCAGAGGATGCTGGGATGATGACCCGAGCTGAAGGCAGATGCTTAACTGACTGAGCTACCCAGGCGCCCTGAAGCTGGTGTTATATTTATTATGGCTTTCAATGCCGCTTATAGTCTACTGAAATATTACTGTTTCAATTAGAGATTCAGCAAATTTGCATGGTTTGCTATGGATTTGGGGATACAAATCAGACTCACTTTTAAATAATCATGTCCTTGATCCACAGAGAAGTACCAAAATTTCTCTGGTAACTGATTTTATAATATCAGAATTTAAAATACTACCTGTCCCACAATTTCACTTTTAGGAGAATTTACTACAAATTTACACATGTAAGTATGGCACAAGATTTGTGTGCAAGGCATTGTATGGGCATTGTATGTATGTCAACATCTGGAAATGACTATAAACATCCGTCAGGGGAGGACTGGGGAAACGAGCCATAGCACACCTGTACAGCACAGTGCCAGGCGTCCTCTCAAAGAATAGGGCAGAATACGCTGACAGTGGAAGGCAGCTATGATGACAGGTTAACATAGGAGCAAAGTCAAGGACAGTATGCATAGTCTGATCTCATGTACATCAGAGAATAAAGAAAATGGAACACCCACTTACATACACACACACACCCCTAAACTCACAAACAACTAAAAAACTAAACGCTACCATCTCTGGGGACTAGGAGCCTGGTTGGGACAAGTATTAAAAAAAAAAGGTAAAAAATAAAAAGCCTTTAAGTGAGCAAAGATGGATGCCTTGGTGGCTTAGTCATTGGGCATCTGCCTTCAGCTTGGGTCATGATCCCAGGGTCCTGGGATTGAGCCCCACATCGGGCTCCCTGCTCAGCTGGGAGCCTGCTTCTCTCTCTCCCACTCAACCTGCTTGTGTTCCCTTTCTCTGTCAAATAAAAAAATACAATCTTTAAAAAAAAATTTAAAAAAAAAAAAGTGAGCAAAGAAGTGCCATTCACACCCACTCTCACAGGTGAAGCAACCTGAGCAATCAGCTAACAACCCGGAAACACCCCCCATTATCCATGATCTCCACTTCAATACCTGGCTGCCTTCTGGCTTGGCTGCTCAGCCACCTACCTCTGTAAGTGGTAGATCTTGTGTGTGTACTGGCCTTTCTCACCGTCCTTCTCATAGGGCTCATTCACCAGGACCTCCACGCCTTCTCCACCCCCTGTTTCATTTTTGCTGGCCTCGGCCACAGAATACAGCTGCCCTACTTGATACTAAAGGACACAGAGACACAGGAGTTACTGTCAGGTCAGAATTTTCACTAGGCGCATACAATCCAGTTGCCAGCAACTGTTCAATGGGACCACTCTGGGATCCACCCCACCACTACCACACACCCCCTTCGTTCTGCAGTTCCAATGTGGAACCTTGCCCAAATCTACCCATAGCAACTACGAACACAGCTCCGTGGACTCTCCTTAGCTATCAGATGCATTTAATTTCCTCCCTCCCATGTTTACTTCCTCCATCAAGGCTTAAGGAGGCAGGTGAATATACTTAACCTCACATCACTATCCAGAAAACACATTATAGGGTCCAAAATAGCTTTTCCCCTGAATCTGCCTCTGGTATTAAGACCCTAAAACCAGATCTGGGTTGGCTGCCAGAAGTCTCTTTATCCAATTCATCAGATCCTAACACATGACTTCTTGTTAAAGAAAGTTGCTCTGTGAAATCCACAATCTCTGCTGTAAACTGGCTCATCAACTTATTCTTTCTCCAGTGTTGTGCAGTTCATCCCCCTGCCAGCAGCTCTGAGAACATTCTTACAGGCAACCAAACCTCCAGATGCTTTCCAGAATCCTGGCAGGGCTGAAGCAAGTGCCCTATTTCCCATTATGGATAACACAGATTCCTACCCCACAATATGTATCTTTAATCCCAATTTGACAAGTGCACCCTCTGCATTGAAACTAACTAGATGGCAAGCATCTAGTTTTCTTTTATTTGGGTCATAGGCCACCCTGGCAAGTCACCGGTCAAGATTACTGGCCTCCTCTAACCCCCTCAGGACAACTCAGCGTTAGGACCGATGACCTGAGCACTGCCCAGGTCCCTCTGCTCCCTGCTCTTGGAGGGAAGCTGTTCGGTGGAAAAAACAAGACAAAAAGATTGAACAGCGACAGTTAATGCAGGAAGTTACATCTACACCAAAGGATGCATTTTCCCTGTCACCGCCAGTGCCACCAGGAACAAGTTTAGGGAGTATGAGAAAAAAAGGGACTGGATGACATTGGGGATGTAAAGGTTTTTTCCTCACCCTCCATGTTCCCCTTCCCAAACTCCTGGGACTCCTGGGAGGGATAGACAAAGGTTTTACTCCTTTTGAGATGGAACTGGAGAGGCTGCATCTCTGGGCAGCACTGCTGACACCACTATCTGCAAGAGCAAGGGGCAGGGCGGCTTCTGGGGCTGCTGCACCTCAAACTCACACACCTGCTTTCCTGGGCAGCTTCACAAGCGCTGCAGGGAAATTCCTGGGCAAAGTCCGGAAGGGGACGCAGCACTCACCGGGACAATTCATTGTTCACCATAAAACTGAAGGAGCCCTAACTTCCAAAGTAAACACCTGGCAAAAAATGCCAAGGAAAGGCCGGGCTCAGTTAATCCCATAGAGAGGAACATCTGGGCAGGAGCCTGTCATCTTGACCTTGAATCCTAAGCAGCATCAGTGCTGCCTCGATGTCCCCAGGGAACACCAAGCTGTCTCTATGCCTTTCCAAGTCCAGCCCTTGGCGCTGAAGAGAGATGAAAACCCCGAACAAGTGGGTCAGGGTTTGGCTAAGCAAGGGGATTCTAAGAAGGAATGTTAGTTGTGTTTTAGAGAAGACTCATAAGAACACCTAACCACTGACTCAGCAATCCTAGAGGGCAGGCTGAAGAAAGGGCCCAGTGGAGGCGACTGGCGCTGCTGTTTGGTTGGGGTGGGGTGGGGTGTGTGTGTGTGTGTGTGTGTGCACACCCAGGCAGACACTAATCCTCTTCATTTGGTTCCTCATCAGATGCAGGAATCAGACGGCAAGCTCTAAGAGGATCAGTCTGCTGCGCTGGCATCTTCCCCCTTTAATCTCTCTTGATATTCTGATCCTTTAATCCCAATGAGACAAGTGAAGGCAGTTTTGTTAATCCAAAGGGGTTAAGTAAGGCTGGCCTCCCTAAACTCCAAGTGAGGGACACTTTTGGCACAGGGGCTCCAAACCCTGGGAAAGCAGAAAGCAGCCACACTGAGATGGGGCTGGGGTCAGATTATTACATCAGATAAAGAGCCCCAAGGAGGGGACGCCTGGGTGGCTCAGTTGGTTAAGCGGCTGCCTTCGGCTCAGGTCATGATCCCAGCATCCTGGGATCGAGTCCCACATCGGGCTCCTTGCTCAGCAGGGAGCCTGCTTCTCCCTCTGCCTCTGCCTGCCATTCTGTCTGCCTGTGCTCGCTCGCTCTCTCTCTAACAAATAAATAAATAAAATCTTAAAAAAAAAAAAAAAAAAAGAGCCCCAAGGAGACAAGACAGGGATTGCAGCCTCCTCAGGCCTAGGACAATGATGCCTGCCCTTGTCCCAAAGAACTAAGACACTCAGCTAAGAAAATAAGAGACCCTATCACTTGGGTTGGGAGCCCAGGAAGATGTAGCAGGTGGTCCTAAGACACTGACAAAAAACATTATCACAAAAAACAGCACAGCTCTTGGTCCCACCCACGTGACCCTGTCAGGCCAGGGTACACAGGGGGATGGTACCACATGTCTCTGGAAATGGGAAGTAAACCAGCTCTGGGCACAGGGAAGAGGGTGGGCCTATAGAAGCCAGGAACCACTGGTGGACACACCCTTGTCAAACAGCCCAGGCTTTCTTGCTCTGCAGCCAAATGCCTAGAAGCCCTATGCCCTATTAGGCTAAAGGCTTCTGCCAGACAGAAGCTAATTCCACCCCAAAATATTGATTCAGATCATCAGGATGGTTATAAAGCCATGGCCTTCTCTTTTCTCTTTCTTCTCTTTCCCAATCTATATCAGAAAGCCTTGAGGAGGGGAACTGGGCTGGTTCAGTGGGAAAAGCATGCAACTCTTGATCTCAAGGTCACAATTTCGAACCCCACAATTAGGTGTCGAGATTAAGTAAATAAATAAATAGATAGATGTTAAAAAGAAGGAAGGAAGGAAAGAAAGCCAGCCCTGAGGGCCTCAAATCAAGGCCTTCGATTAGGAAGTGAATCCCACAGTCAATGATGCTAGACTGTTCCCATGGGAACCATGAGTCAGGAAGGGGCTATTGATAATGACTGAAAAGGCTGATCATTACTTGTTTCTTCTTTGGCTTCCCCATTCAAGATTTTCTGATCTTCTGGAACTAAGGTTCAAGCCATCAGAAAAGCAGCTCCAGAGTGCCAAATGGCTCAATCGGTGAAGCGTGCAACTCTTGATCTCAGGGTTTTAAGTTCAAGGCCCATGGTGGGTGTAGAGATGACTTAAAAATAAAAAGTCTTGGAAGAGCAGCACCTACTTCCCCCTACCCAGGCCATGCACTTGCTTTCTCATCAGTGACTTCTAGCTGAGAACAGGTAGACCATTTCCCAGGCAGAAAAATGAATCCTAACCAGTGCTTACTTCCCAAACTTCTGCTTACCCTGTAGGCTCTGTCCACCCTTCCCCATCACTTCCTCAGTACTGCAAACTGCCAATTGCAGATGCTCTCAAGGTGGGTTCCTCTTTCCTCCTTGCCTGGCCCCATCATAAGTAATCTCCAGGCTTCCTGCAGAGCAGCCAATACTGCTCCCGAGCACTGCTGGCTCTCCTGGATTGGCCCCACATTGCAGAAGCATTTCCATCCTTGTTCACTCAAGATACTCCCTGTGAAATGTCCATTTCACCCCGAAATGCACACTGAGGTACTCCTGAGTTTTGGGAGACATCTTCCTGACCTGGGGGGTGGGATTACCCTGTATAGCAGGGAGAGAGTTACTGGACCCCCAAGAGGGGAGTTTTAGGGCAAGGGACATGCTAGGCCTTCCTGCTTGACCTCCTGGTTTGGAAAATCACCACTTCTTATTTTTCCCAAAGAGAGCAAGGCCCCCTCCAAAGGAGGTGGGTTAACAGGAACTCCCCCCCCCCCACACATCAAGACAATACCTGTCAGCCTAAGCACATGGTTCCCAGGGCCCAGGTCCATGTCAGGTGTCTCCAGGGACAGCAACACCTCTCCTTTCCAGGCCCTCTCCCAAGCTTCCCAGTCTGTTTGCCTTATGCCCCTCACCCAAAACTCTCAGAGTGTGTTCGAGGCCTGCCTCAGGTTCCTTCCCCCAGATCTCTGCAGTTCTTACCAGATGTGTAGCCCATCACAGGAGGCAATCCTCCAGGTATCCAGTGCCTGCCCACCCCTTTGGGGGTTAGAAAGCTCAGATATTTGTCTCATCTAAGGTGTACTGCAGGCTCTGTTGGCCTGATTTCATTTTTCAAAGGTCCATTTCATATTTGGAACAGAGTATAAGTTATCACAAGAGCTTCATGCTGACACCACAGGAAAGACGATGACTGAGGTCACCACACTGGCTGAAAAACTTCACTCAAACTGGAGCCTGGCTGGAAGGGTGTGTGTGTGTGTGTGTGTGTGTGTGTGTGTGTGTGTGTAGCCTGGAAGGGGTGTGTGTGTGTGTGTGTGTGTGTGTGTAGCCTGGCTGGAAGGTGTGTGTGTGTGTGTGTGTGTGTGTGCGCGCGTGCGTGCCTGGCTGGAAGGGTGTGTGTGTGTGTGTGTGTGTGTGTGTGTGTGTGGAGCCTGGAAGGGGTGTGTGTGTGTGTGTGTGTGTGT
>ML097987.1:62867-95214 GCA_003697995.1 Taxidea taxus jeffersonii
GTGTGTGTGTGTGTGTGTGTGTGTGTGTGTGCGCGCGCGCGCACATGCATTTGTGTGCGTGCATGCATTTGTGCGCGCGCAGAATAGGCTGCACCAGGAGAGGAGAGTAGAGGAAGTTCAAAGAAAGGCTGGGACGAGGGAAGCTCTATGATAGTTTTCTGCTGTCCAAGAGACTATTCTGAGTCAGCATGGCCTATGAACCTTCTGGTGGTGAATGCTGCCAGGTCCCCATACATAGGAACATGCAGCCTAACACTATAAATGGACAGAGCGCAAGCCAAGCCCATTTGCCATTCCCTGCCCTCTGTAAAAGGATTCTGGGCCTTGGTCTTCCCAGCAGTCACCTAGAATGTGGCTAGGGAGGGCCTCGGAGATTTCCTGCCCTACTAGTTTGTTGCACAACAGAGAGAGCCATGCACACTTCCCGGCTGTGTCATGGAGGTCCCAGAAATCCCCTCACACACTCAATCCCCTCAATAAAATGTCCCCAAATGGGTACAGTCCTAGCAGGTAAAAGGGGCTTGTTTGGTCTCTGGTCAAAGTCCCCAAAGGCCAACAGCTTAAGGTGGGTTGCAGATATAAAAAAAATAAATAAGTAAGTGCCTTTCTTCGACAGAAAGTGGCACCAGGAAAATTCTCATCAAGTACGGATTATCTCTAAGTTAAACCACCATGAAAACCACATGGAAAGTGTGCGCCACTTGGAGCCCAACTTAGCCAAAGGTCACAAGCAATTATATACAACTATGAATAAAAAGGAAGAAAAAGAACTTACCTCATCTACAGACACAGGCAGGATGACTCGACTACAAGAGAGGGAAAACAGTATCAACTTCAGGCTCTGAATGCTGCCCAAGGATCTTACAGCATCATCTTAGAACACTATTAAATGTTTTGTTACACGTGACATATACTCACTGTCAAAAACCCAGCAGAGAATGGCCCTCTGAGTGCTCTGAGGCAGGATCATCTGTACCCTTCAGGTCCCTATGATTCAGTGCAAACCTGTCCCTCCACCAGCTACTTCCCAGGCCTCTGACTCATGTTTGGAGCTGTCCTTTTCTCCCTCTCCCCCACTAACATCCTTCTCAGCAAAACAACGGCCTGTCCCTGCAAACTCTGAAGCCACAATGAGGAGTTAGAGAGACCCAAAGAATCAGGCCCTGGGGATTTCATCTCTATGGGCCTCATCTCCTAACTATAGCCCTTGAGGCAGAAAGCTAGGATGGGGTCATGCTCCTTCGAAGCTTAATCACGCTAAGAGCACGCACCAACTATCTCTGCTTTGGGCCAGGGCATTGCAATACTAGCTACTGTCATGAAGCCACCAAAAGCGGACACTCTACTTGTGTCCTGACCTCCAGAGGCTGTCCAAAGTCTCCCCAATTGACTACTTTCTTTTTCTTCTCCATTTCAATGAACACCCACTGGTAGAGGTATCACCAGGAACCTGACAGAAAAGCCATGGCCAGCAAGGTCCCACACCAGTTGGAATTCCACAGACATATGAGGGCTGGTGGCAGAGCAAGAGTCAAGCCCCAGTTCAAAGCCATGAAGTCCAAGCTGAGTCCACTTGGTCGTATTCATACACATCATGCCAGCTCCCAAGCTTAGCTTCTCAGTTCCCAAACCTTAGCTGGGCCTCACTGGAGCCTTCTGCACCTTGCATGCTTGGTGAAGGATGAGCTGCTATGTTGTCCTTCCTATGCAATGGTTCCAACAACTTGGATCCGTGTTCCAGGCTGGTAAACACTCCGCTCAGTATTTTCTAAATCCACGAAGCTCCCCCAGGTAGGAAGAAGCACACAGGGGTCTGAGAAAAACACTGCACTAAAGGCAAGGCACAGAGCAGAAAAGTAGCAGGGAAACCAAAATGGGCTTCAAGTCCTTACTGCCTGCTAACCACCCGCCACCAGAATGATTCCAATAACACAAATCCTGCAGGTTATTGGATGCTACCATGAAAGCCCTCCTCCCATTAGAAAAAGCCAACAGTGCAGAAAAACACTTTCAACTGGGAGGCTACAATTTCTGCACCCTCAGAAGAAACTTCCTAGAAAACAATACGCCTTTTATCTTCAAGAACAGCAGTAAGGATCACATCCAAGAATTTGCAGAAATCAAATCAAGGAGAATCCTGTTGGAGGAAGTGTCAGAAAAACCAACAGGGAAAACTTTAGGCCCTTGGTGGGCAAGTCTCTCCCCCACAGAGAGACAAGCATCAGCCAATTCCTGAGAGGATGCTCTGAGGTTACTTACACGACAGCCGCATGCCCAGACATTTGTCCCTGGCTCCTTAGGAGCAAAACCACTTCAGCAGCAATAGAGTGCAATTCCAAAGGATAGGGCCACAGGGGCAGTGCTGGGCTAAGACTGGAGCTGTGCTCACTGCACTGTGACCTTCACTTCCACCCTTCCCAGAGCTGCAGCGCTGCAGCCACGGCTAAGTGGCTCAGATGCCCCCCTCCCTGTTCCCTGCCCCAGGATGCACACACGGAGCACAAGCCAGGCAGGAAGGAAACGCAGATGCCGAGCAGGCTCTGCATCCCCAGCACCTTGGACCCTTCCCTGGCAGGCTTCAAGGGTAGAAGAACAAAGAATGGGAAGGAAGTACCTCTTTTCAAGACTCACTCAGATCTCTTCTGAAGGTCCCTTTCCTGACTGACCTTCTTCATAGAACTACAGGTTTCTATAGACTCTAGGATCCATTTGGGAACAGGAAAAGAAAAGATCAGGAGAACGGGAAAAGCCTGTTGTTTGGACGGTCAAGATTAAAATCCAAAGTGCTGGGGCACCTGGGTGGCTCAGTCTGTTGAGCATCCAACTCTTGATATTGGCTCAGGTCATGATCTCAGGGTCCTGGGATCGAGTCCCGCGTCAGGCTCTGTGCTCAGCACAGAGTCTGCTCGAGATTCTCTCTCCCCCCCTCCCACCACCCCTGCCACTCTCTCTCTCTCTAAAATAAATAAATAAAATATTTTGAAAAAATACTTTAAAAAATAAATAATAAAATCCAGAGTGTAGGCATGCCTGGGTGGCTCAGTTGGTTAAGCGGCTGCCTTCGGCTCAGGTCATGATCCCAGTGTCCTGGGATCGAGTCCCATATCGGGCTCCTTGCTTGGCAGGGAGCCTGCTTCTCCCTCTGCCTCTTCCTGCCTGTCTGCCTGTGCTCACTCGCTCTCTGACAAATAAATAAATAAAATCTTTAAAAAATAATTAAAAAAATAATAATAAAAAAATCCAGAGTGTACCACTCCCTCCTCCTGTTGGGATCCCAAGGTTCTTCCTCCTGACCATATAACTCCAAGCTCTGGATCAACATCATCCTGGATGTCAAGAACTAGAAGTGGAGAGGCTTCAAAATAATGCTGTTCAGATGAAGTCTCAAGCTGGGATGACACCTGGGCCTCTGCTCCCTTTGTTATCCAAAGTTCTACATTGTGTCCTAAATGTCCTAACCTCCAAGGAGCAAGCCAGATGGAATGAGACAAGTGCCTTCAGCAACGAAACGGACACCAATGTGCCCTCTGCACACTCGCCTGGGTACCAACTGAATTCTACCAGTTGCTCTCTACCGTGACATCTCCTACTTCTGGACTTCTGCGCTTCTGACCTAATGCTGTCTACATGCCCTCCCCTCTAGGGAAGCAGCTTCACTGTAAATTCTGCACATACACACTCAATCTCTCCTCTTTAGGGGAAAAAAAAGTCTTGAAATGTTTACTTGGAGTCATGAGCTTCAGTGATCAGTCAACTAGTGTTTGAAAGATTTAGCAATTTAAACATCCCACCCTGTCATCTAATCCCCTAGATTTTAGGAGCAAGCCTATCTCCCTGCAACACCTACCAGAAATCACTAGTTTCCCAGCCCAGTCACTACTCAAAAACTCCCTCACCTTTCACTGTCATTCATCAATTAATGGTTTTATGGGAACTTTCTCAATTCCTCAAAGCAATTTCTCTGTCTCTTTGCACCAAGACTAAGAATGTTCTAGAGGCAGGCTGCCCCTGTCCCCCATACCCCATTCCAATATACGTATTTATTATATATATTCACAAACATATACCCTCTACCCTGTTAACAACCCAGCCCTCTCCATCACTCTAACTCCCACAAATCAGCTCCTCCCCGATATTTTCTGGATTCCTCACCCAAGTGTCCCCGAGTCCCAAGCAAACATCCTAAGCTTCTTTCCAAGTACCTTCTCCTCTGCACCTACCACCTGGGCACCATGTCATGCCACCAGTCCCCTCTGCTATCTTTTTAGACCCTTCCTCTGTCACCCAAGCCTGGCCCTAACTCCCTGCTACTTCTCCTAGGTGCACTAAATCCAGTCCTTCCCCCAATGCCTAAGGCAGCCACTCCTCATACTCCAGGTTCCCCTCACACTCCTCCCCATCATCTCAGCCCCATTCCTGAAGCTGTCTAACTGCTCCTTGGTCCCTGAAGCCTACTCCTCCTTCTCCCACCAGTCCCCTCAGCCACTCCAGCAGTTCTGGCGGGCCCCTCCGTCCCACCGTAGGGCCGCCCCACATCTCCATCCCCTCAGCCCCTCTTCATGCCCTGTTGGCTCTCACTGTCCCCTTGACCCCATCTCAGGCCTTGTGCAGCCCTCATTGTCCCCTTTGCCTCTCCTCTCAGGCCTATTCGGCCCTCACGGTTCCTCAGGCCCCACCGCAGGAGCTGTCCGTATCTCTCTATCCCCGTTGGCCCCACCTCAGGCCCTGTCCGGCCCTCACGGTCCCCTCAGCCCCTGCTGGGCCGCCCAACAGCCCATCCACTGCTCTCCATCCCCTCGGGTCCCCTCCGGCCACTGCATCCCCTCCGCCAGGTCGTCATCCCCGACTCTCCCTTCCTCCTCGCTTCCGCACGGCCCGCCGGGCACTCACTACTCCTTGAGCAGCACCATGTCGCTCCGCAGCTCGGCAGCTGCCCGCTGCCCGCCCGGCCTCCCGCCCGCTTCCCGGCGGCCGCTCTCCCCGTGGCCCGGCCCGGCCCGGCTGCCTGTGCGCCTTCGTCGTGGTCTGCTCCGTCCCCGCCGCTCTCGCTGCGGTCGCCGCGCCGGCTCCTGCCGCCCCGGCCTTGCCGCCTCCCGCGCCGCTGCCGACGCCGCCCGGAGCTCCGGTTCCGCAGCGCCGCGCGGGGGCGGGGCGTCTCTGCGGCAACCAGAGCGTCACACGCAGCGCTGCGCGCTGACCTCAGCGCGAAGGCGGAGCCTTCTCGGGCCCGCCCCTTCCTCGTCCTTAAATGGGCGGTGGCTTCGGCCTCCCGGTCCGGGGTGGACTCCCAGCTGCTTCAAGACCCGGTTAGTGCGCGGAGCAGACATCTAGGTGTCGGGTGGGGACCTAGGTGTCAAATTTACGTGCAAATGCTCTTCTAAGTGCTTGACTCCTCAAGACATCTCTACCAGAAAAAGTTACCATTGCTGTGCACCTTTACGGGTGAGGAGGAGGCAGAGGTTAAAAGACTTGCTCAAGTCCTTAATGAGCATGTGATGGAGATTTTCACCCAGCAGTCTTAGTGTGATGTCATTCATCCAATATGTATTTGCAAAGTATGCACTGTGTCCCCAAAACCTGTGCTTTCGTTGAGAGAGTAAACAAGACAGGTTAGAGAAAAGGCCTGTGAGTGGTGGAACACCGGCTTGGTGGGATTATACTGGAGCTTTGGTCAGCAAAACCTTCCTGGAAGGAGAGGGGTAGGTTTTCGCGTGGGATGTTTTTATTTTGTTTTTGTTTTTGTGGGTTTGGAAGGGGGCTCTTTTGTTCTTAAGATTTTTTTTAAGTAATCTCCACACTCAACATGGGGCTTAGGCTCCCGAGGTCACAGAGACCAAACGTGGGGCTTGAACTCATCACCAGAGATGGTGAGTGCATGATACTCTACCCACTGAACTAGCCAGGTGCCACTCCCTCACCCCACCCAAGAAGAGGTTCTAAATTGAGATCTGCAGGGGGCTAAGAGGGCAGAGTTAACCAGACAGAGTTGGGAGAGGGCTGGAGGCAGATAATATAGTTCCTGGCAATGATAAGGTGTTTGGAGTCCATCCTAAGGGGGGGCTGAGGCCCTTTAAGAGTTTTAAGTCCCGGGGCACCTGGGTGGCTCAGTGGGTTAAGCCTCTGCCTTCAGCTCAGGTCATGATCTCAGAGTCCTGGGATCGAGCCCCATATTGGGCTCTCTGATCAGTGGGGAGCCTGCTTCCTCCTCTCTCTCTGCCTACTTGTGATCTTTCTCTCTGTGAAATAAATAAATAAAATCTTAAAAAAAAAAAAAAAAAAAGAGTTTTAAGTCCCTTAAGGGCACCTGAGTGGCCTAGTCCATTTTGGCTCAGGTCTTGATCTCATGGGTCTTGACATCAAGCCTCTAGCATGGGCTCCACACTCAGCAGGGAGTTTGCTTAAGATTCTCTCCCTTCCCCCCACCCCACCTCCCACCCATGGGCATGTACTCTCTCACTCTCTCAAATAAATAAATCTTTTTAAAAAGAAAGTTAAGCAAGTTTGGTGTTTGAAGGCTCACTCTAAGGGGTGGGTGGAGAGGGGATGGAGGGGTCAGACCAGAAGCAGGGAACCAATGAGGAGGCTTCTGCAGAAGTGTGGAGAAGAGGGACTAGAACAGTGATAGGAAAGGGCAGGGGAGGGAAGCAACTCAAGAGGTTAATATCCATGAGGTTTGTTGACTAATTGGCTGAGAGGAAGATAGGGAGGACACCACCCAGGTTTCTGACCTGCGAGCCTGAGTGGGCAGTACTGCCTTCAGGAGAATACTGGAAAGATAGATGTACACAGAGGAAGAGAATGGCTCCAGTGTTGGATCTCAGGGACAGCCAGGTGAGGGCAAGTGGGCTGCCCAAAATGGGGACTTGGGAAGGGAGGATGGAGCAGGTGATATATTGCTGGCAAGCCATGACAGGTACCTCAGCAGAACCCTGAGTATTGCACATGTTGGCCTCTCGTTCATCAAATCCTAAAGTAGGCACATGGATTGCCCCAGAAATCCAAGCCCAAGCTCCTTGAAGGAAGGCCAAGAGAAGAGATTTTTTTTTTAAGATTTTATTTATTTATTTAAAAGAGAAAAAGAACATGAGCACAGAGGAGAGGGAGAAGCAGGCTCCTGGCTGAGCAGGGAGCCCCATGTGGGGCTTGATCCCAAGACCCTGGAGATCATGACCTGAGCCAAAGGCAGGCACTTAACCGACTGAGCCACCCAAGTGCCCTGAGAAGAGGTATTATGATCCAAAGTCCAAGATTAACTGCACCCTGGCCCCCTAACTCTTCAGTATGGGGCTTTTACCCCTACATAATATCAATGAATGGTTATTTAACAATTGCCATGTGCTGGCTCTCTCCAGAAGGTAACCAAACCCTGCCCCCTGGGAGCCTGCAGTCTAGTTGGGACAACTACATTTACTCATTCACTCAATAAATATTGATTAAGCTCCTGGCTTCGTCCTGGGCCTTTTTCTCGGCACTCAGGATACAGGGGTGACCTAGAAAAACCAGGTCTTTCCCTTGTTCAGTGGCAGGGTGGGGCGGGGAGCAGAATATAAACAAATACAGAAATGGCCTCAAGTAGTGGTAAACGTTATGGAGAGGCGGGACAAAGCAACGTTAGCTGGGTGGTCAGGGAAGGCTCTTCAAAGAGGCAATGTTTAGTCTGAGCCCTGCCTGATGAGAGGAATTATTGCTGAAGTGACTCTTGGTTAAGGAGAGCTGAGACAAGGGGGCTTGGAGGCTGTGCTAGGCAATGGGGAAAGTAAAAAGATGATAAACAGCCTCTGCTCTCAAGTCGCTCAGAGAGAGGAGCCCTTGTACTTTTACGGGACTGTAACAGTGCTGACGCAGGTCCCAGCAGAGACCTCCTGGGCTGCAGAGGTGTGGGGAGCATGCCAGGACAATGGTACTTGAGCCAGATTGGAAGAGGAGCTGGCATCTCCAGAGGGGGACTCTTTCTTACGTGCAAAGGCCCAGAGGCAGGATTCAACAAGGGCCTCTGGTTACCATGTGAGCGCTTCACGTGTAGCCACACAGGTGGTGCTGAGTGCCAGGCTAGGAAACTGTACCTCGTTCCAGGGGCAGGGTTAGCCCCTGAGGGCCCAGTCCTCATCACCCAGATTCAGCTGTTGGTGAGATGGTGCCACTCTTGTGACATCTCTTTTCTGAAGCATTTTAAAGAAGATCTCAGACATCGTGCCACCACACCCTGTGTTTCAGCATGCGTTCTAGAAATAGGAATATTTTCTCGAAAAACCACAATGCCGTTATTGTACTTCACAGGATTAATAATTTCTTTCTTTTTTTTTTTTTTTTAAGATTTTATTTGAGGTGCCTGGGTGTCTCAGTGGGTTAAAGCCTCTACCTTCAGCTCAGGTCGTGATCCCAGGGTCCTGAGATTGAGCCCTGCCTGGGCTCTCTGCTCAGCGGGGAGCCTGCTTCCTCCTCTCTCTCTCTGCCTGCCTCTCTGCCTACTTGTGGTCTCTGTCTGTCAAATAAATTAATAAAATCTTTAAAAATATATATTTTATTTATTTGAGAGAGAGAAAGAGAGCACACAAGCCGGGGCTGGGGGGGGAGCAGATGTCTTTACATCTCCATTCCTGGGGAAGGGGTGCTATGAGGAAGGAGGGATGGGCACCGCTGCCCTCTCAAAACCACTTCTCCATGCTCCAGGCTTAAAATCTTGAGTGTCCCAGTGAACCTTCTGCCTCTCATGTCTCTCTTTGTTTCTCTCCCTCTCTCCATCTCTAGCTGCACCTTTCTGTCTTCTCTCCATGTTTAGCTCCCTCTCCAACTCTTTCTCCATCTCTCCTCCATATCTCTCTGTACTTTTGTCTCCCTCTCTAGCTGTATTTCTGTTCTCTCTGTCTCTGTCTTTCCTCTCTCTGTCTCTGTTCATCTCTCCTCCCGCCTGTTCTCTCTGGACCTGTCTCTGCCTCTCTCCCCATCCCTGTAATCTCAGTCTCTGTCCCACTGCTCTGTCTGGGTGATGACCTTCAGTCAAGTGTTTTTTCTTCTCTTTGCACTGGTCTCCTTCCCCCATCTGTGTGCTCTTAGCTCCATCTCGGTCTTCCTCTTGCCTTCATCTTCATGTCTGTGCATCTCGAAGTTCTCTTGGCTGGCAGGCCCTGTTGCTGCCTCAGCCACAGCCGCACCTGTAACCCATCTCTGGGTATCTTGGGGAGACTATGTTTCACTGTTTCCATCTTCTGCTCTGTCCCTTCCTGGCGGGCAAGAGCATGCTCTTCCCCCAGTTTCTCAGTGAGGTTCAGCCTCTTTTCTGTTTATTTTTGTCTCCCTCTCTCTCCCTTTTCAAGTTTCATCTTCCAAATATTGATTGAGCAGCTGTTCCATGCCAGGCACTGGAAGTATCACAGTGACCAAGGCAAAGAATGTGCCAGCTTTCAGGGAACATTCATTTTGGTGGAGAGACAGACACCAGACCCCAAAAAGAAAAAACAAACAAACAGACAGACAGACAAACGTGTGACCCTGGCTGCACCCAGCAGCCATGGGGCCCAGGAACGTGTCTGCCGGTCAAGGCCAAGGGCAGGCACTCTGCCAGTAAGAGCTGGTGCATTGCTGCCTCCACCCTGCATTTTGCCTTACAATTACCTGACCCTAAATAGAGACTCCAGGCCACTCTAGAAACCAGACTGGAGTGTTTAGCCCACTTGCTTACTCAAAGCATTCATTACGCCCCAGGCTGGGGGGCGACAAAGGTAAAGAGAAAAAGGTCCCAGCACAGGTAGGGCCACAGTCTGATGTAAGACGAATGTGTCACCTGCTGGAGTCAAAGAAATAGACAAGGAGTTGCTTTGGGCACTCAAAAGAGGCAGTGAGTCCCTTAATTTAGTCCTCTTCTCTCACCCTGCCTCTGACGGTGTTTGCCCTGCACACGGTTGAAAGCTATTTGAGCAGGCATAAAAGGTTTTTTGTTTTTTGTTTTCTAAAGATTTTATTTATTTATTTGCAAGAGAGAGAGAGACAGACAGAGCGAGAGAGAGCAAGAGTGGGGAGGAGAGAGAGAGAAGCAGGCTCCCCGCTGAGCAAGGAGCCTGATGTAGGGATCCCAGGATCCCGGGATCATGAGCTGAGCCGAAGGGAGAAGCTTAATCAACTGAGCTACCCAGGTACCCCTAAAATGGGGATTTTTTAAAAATAATAAAATTTAGGATTTTCAGCTTCTCTCTCTTTTTTAACTTTTTATCTATTTTTTTAAAAGATTTTATTTATTTATTTGACAGAGATCACAAGTAGGCAGAGAGGTAGGCAGAGAGATGGGGGGAAGCAGGCTCCCTGCTGAGCAGAGAGCCCAATTCTGGGGCATGATCCCAGGACCCTGAGACCATGACCTGAGCCGAAATCAGAGGCTTAACCCACTGAGCCACCCAGGTGCCTCTTTTTTAACTTTTTAAAAAAGATTTTATTTATTTATTTGAGAGAGAGAGATAGAGTGCGCGCACAGTCATGAGTGGGGTGGGAGCAGCAGAGGGAGAAGCAGACTCCCTGCTGAGAAGGGAGCCTGATGTGGGGCTCAATCCCAGGACCCCAAGATCATGACCTGAGCTGAAGGCAGATGCCTAACAGACTGAGCCCCTCAGGCACCCTGGATTTTCAGCTTCTCTTAAAAAATCTCAGAAGATCTGACAACACTAGGCTCAATCCCACATGGCCAAGGAAAAGGAAAGGTAGCAACAAAGGCATGTGGCAGTTTTGAGTTTGCAATCCTGACAAGTAGGAGCTCCCTCACATACCATGTAGCATTCTCTCTCCTCCCTACCCCAGCAGGCCTCTGGCCCCTGAGGCCATCCACATCTCTCCCCTGGGCCTCAAGCCCCCTCCACCCTGGCAGGGTCAGGAGCCAGGCTGCCCCTGCCTTTCTTGGGGTGGGGATCCCCTTGGGGATTCTCTGGGGACACCCAGTGTTGCTCGTGCTCTCTCTCTCACTCACTCTCGCTGCCACTGCCCAGGGCCCTGGCAGGAGGATGGCTGGCTTGCTGGGCAATCTACAGGAGGAGCCATCATGTCCATGACCACCATGTTAGGAAAAAAAAAAAAGGGACAAGAGTGAGCTCCCTTTAGAACCAGAATTCACCAGGAGCCTTGGTCTTCCCACACAAGACTCCCTTTACTCTGTCCCTCACCCACTTCTTCAAATGGCAGAGGGGAAGGCTAAGCCAGCAAAGCTGGCGGATAGCGAGTGCTGCAAGGGGGAGTGGGAGAGGTTAGGGAGCATGGGTCAGACAAGTGACAGTGAATCTGAGCAAAAGGCAAGGGGCAGAAAGACGTGTGACTTAGGAAGAGACACCGAAGCAGAGAAGGAAGAGGTTCTTAGTCATTCTCTGCATACATTTATTGAGTGCTTACTGTGTGCCAGGAAGTACACAGGAAGTTGGGGGCCAGAGACAGCAATGGAGCAGGAAGTCAGGGTCCGTTACTGAGCTCTGGTGACACCACTGACCCTGGTTAACACAGGGAACTGATGAACCCTTCAGGCACCACCCGGGACCCAGGACTTTCCAGCGATGGGCAGGGATTCAACGAGGCAAGATCCCCTCCCTCTTCTCCAGCTGGAGAAGCAGCACACAGACCGGCTCCTACACACTCCTCAAAACATGTTCACACCTGATGGGCCCCGAACACATGTGAACACATTGTGCACAGCCAAGCGCTTATAGAAGAAGAAGTACAGCCATGCTGCCTACATGCCGTGATCTGTCACCCTGCTTAGCATAAGCTGTCAGGGTGTCTCAACACTTAGAAATTACCTTAAGGGGCTTTGGGGCCAAATCCTTTACTAAAATGTGGGGCATACAAGAAAAATGGACAAGGGGACAACTTCTTAAGGCTTTTGCATAGAGAGGGTTTCGGAGAGAGAGAGAGAGAAAGAGAGCGAGGAGTGAACATAGGCCTGTTCTGGTCCAAGGTGCCCAGAGTAGATGTCCGATTATAAGGATGGGGTTTCGAGGAGGTGGGGTAGTCTTCATTCCCTGGGCTCTCTGGACGCCTCCCGAATCATAAACATAATGCTATCGCTTGGTAAGTACCTCCTAAGTGCCAAGTAGACCACTGTGTGGGGGCTTTGTGTCTGTGTTCCCCTACCTCACAGTGAGGGTGTGACCTCCATTTTACAGGTAAGGAAACTGAGGCTCAAGATGTGCCTAACGGCACTGAGATGGTATTCATGGTGGGGCCTCTAAGCTCTGCTTCTCTCACTGCCTCCTTGGCACATGGGGAGATGGAGCCTCATGCTGGGATGAGGCTGGGAGCTGCCAGGGGCCCTGGTCCGTCTCAGATCTGCTCCAGGAAGCAGAGAATGACTAACTTCAAAGGTGGGTGTGCTGTCTGCAGAAACCCAGGGGCACAGGTATTGGCTCCCTGTTGACAGAGCTCCTCCCCGTGGCAGGCTGGCTGTGGACGAGACTGCACCCCCTCCCTGATGCTGGACCCTCACCCCAGGGAGTTAGGACATGGGTGGAAACAGGCTCACAGAGCTCACCTATTCACCCTGACCAACCCCCAACCCTGGGGGTGGGGTGCTGCAGCCTATGGAAAGCCAACTCCTTCACTTTGGGGGTCCTGGGTTCCAAATCCTCACAATGTCACCATCCATATTGGGGAAAATGGGCTATGTCCCTTGGTTTGGGCCCTGGTAATTGGTACAGATAAGGCACCTCGCCACTCCGAGAGCCCATGAGAAGCCATTATATTCTGCTTCAGAGGGAGGGGAGCCAGTGCTTAAATGGCCCCCAAAACCCAACCTGTGGAGAGGACCTCTCAGAGTTCTCTGACAGGAGCCCCTCACCCTAGAGTACCCACTGCTTGTCTATACACACACCCCACCGCCCCGTTAACGTAGTCACTCAAACTCACATAGGCTGACATGCAAGCTCATCAGAAACTCCACTGGGCTGGACATATTCATACTGCTGCCTATGTACCCCCAATACCAGGTGGGGCCCCATTTCAGGGTCCTTGGGTCCCGGGGCAGTATGACTCTGGCTCAGACTACATAGCTCAGGGCCAGGACAAGGAAGGCTGGAGCAGACATTCTTTTCCCCAGGCCAATTCCAGGTACAAGTGGGAAAGGAGAAAGAACAAAATGGAGGGGAACCCACAGGGGCCTGCAACCATACCCATGGCCTTTAGGAGGGTAGGAGCCTTCCCCCAGGAGGGTTTGGAGGGAGCCAACCACCAAGGAATGACTAGATTCCTAGACAAGAGTCCAGGGAGACTAGAAAGAAAGGGACCCCTGGCAATGCTCCTGAGGGACCCAGCCCCCTTCCTCACTCTGATCAAAAGTGCATGGCCAGGTATCACTTCCCTTCCCTTCCTGCCAGGAGCCTGAAGAATGGGGGGAGGGGAGGTGGAGACAGATGTCTGTGGCCCCTTGATGCCCATTGCCTCTGCCCAGCTCATGGTCCCTTCCCCTCCCATGGCACTCCTCTCAGGATTGGGGGGACCGGAGATTTGCTCCCTTGCCAAGTACCCATCAGCCAACATGACTCTATGTAGAGCTCAACTCCCTCTCTGAGGAAGCTCTTGGCTCTGGGAAATGGAGACCACGCCTGGCTTTTTGCTTCCCTTCCCCAGCCTGTTGCTGCCCTGCTCCCGAGGCCCAGTAGGCCCTGGAGCTGAAGCTCCAAATGGAATGTCCTGGTCTGGAGGGCCTTGGATTCTCTGATGACTTCAGGGGCATAGGAGTACCAGGTCTAACCTTGAGTAAGTGACTATAGCCTCTGGGCCTCGAGTTTTCCAGCTACAAAAAAGGGATAATATCTAACTCCTGGGTTGTTATCATGATTCAAGGATGATAATAGAAAAATATGTAACCCATCAACTCCCTACGGGCAGAGCAGAATGACTGGCCCCTGACAAGGAGGTGGGGGAACAGGTACCTGACTCATCAGTACGGCTCCACATGCTGCTGGCCCTAGAATGTTTTCCCCCCTGCACCCTAGTTTCTCAAGGCCTGTTTCTTCCCACAGAGTGCTCATGTCCTGCAAGTGGGTGAGTGGGAGAGAAAGGCAGCAGCTCCCTTTGGCTGGGCCTGGGCGCACCTGGGGACAGCACGGGCCCTGACTGTACAACCGTCATTCGTTTTCCCAGTGGGAAGGGCCTTTGCTAATTCTTGCTAATTAGCATCTCCCCAAACAGCCCCTGGGCCTCAAGTTTTCCAGTTATAAAATAGGGATAGTATCTAGTTCCTGGGTTGTTATCACGATTCAAGGAGGATGGTAGGAAAATATGTAACCCACCAACTCCCTACGGTCAGGGCAGAATGAGGTCTCAAACATTTGGGAGGCACCAGAATCACCAGGTGGGGCTCAGCCGAACGTGGACTGCCCGTTCCCTGTAGGCCAGAGGCAACACCTAGCGTTCACATCTCTAACAAGTGGTAACTGGGCTGCACATGGAGGACGGCTGACTGCTAAAACCAGTGCTCTCTCCACAGCACGGCCGCACCTGGTCCTGGGAGCCACACGTCCAAAACGTGACTGAATTTCAACAAGTGCCTGCTGCTCTGAGAAAACATACTTGACTTTAACTCTGCCTTTCCCAAATTTGACCATTTTCTTTTTCTCTTAAGTCCTGTGCCCATCAGGATCTTGAACTCAAAACCCCAAGATCCTGGGACGTCTGGGTGGCTCAGTTGGTTGAGCGGCTGCCTTCAGCTCAGGTCATGATCCCAACGTCCTGGGATGGAGTCCCACATGGGGCTCCTTGCTTGGCAGGGAGCCTGCTTCTCCCTCTGCCTCTGCCTGCCTCTCTGTCTGCCTGTGCTCGCTCCTGTCCTCTCTCTCTGACAAATAAATTTAAAGAAAAATCTTTAAAACAAAACAAAACAAAAAAACCCCCAAGATCCTGAGCCAGCCAGGTGCCCCTGCCGTGATTTCTTAAATTAGAATAATTAACATCTTACAGAGCTGGTGTTCTGAGGAATGGTTTGGGAAATGTTGATCTAGTTCTCTCTTTTTTTTTTTAAGATTTTATTTATTTATTTGTCAGAGAGAGTGAGCACAGGCAGACAGAGTGTCAGGCAGAGGCAGAGAGAGAAGCAGGCTCCCTGCCGAGCAAGGAGCCCGATGCGGGACTCATGCGGGACTTGATCCCAGGACGCTGGGATCATGACCTGAGCCGAAGGCAGCTGCTTGACCAACTGAGCCACCCAGGCGTCCCTAGTTCTCTCTTTTTAAAAAATATTTGTTTTAAACATATGTTTTTTTGCTTTTTAGTGTTTGAGTGGACTGGACGGAAGCCCAGGAAAATGAGGTGTGCACGAGGTGCTCAACGGTTCATGCAGAACTCAGACTTGGGCCTGGGTCTGCCCCTTCCTGTTCACAAGTTCCCCTCACTGCGTTCTGCCTCTGTCTCTTTGAACCTGAGACTGTCTTGGTGTCACCCTGTGACCTGAGCTCAGGAGGAACCCTCAGGGTGATTGAGCCAGGGGTAGGAAAGCTGAGTAGGGGATAGAAGGGGTCAGGGTTCGTGGTGTGGCTGGGCTGGACAGCAGAAGAGGGGTGGTCCCCACTTCTAAGATATCTGCACAAGCCCAGTTTGGGGGTGAGGCGGGGCAGTGAGGTCTTTTCCTGGCCAGTGCAGCCCCTAAGATGGTAGTCACCCAAGGAGACAGGCAGTGACTGGGTAGGACTGGGGCTGGTCAGCGACAGAAAATCTTGTCTTGCCTTTTCTTACCAAGCTCAAAACAGGCACGTGTAGCCATTAACTGAAAATGCTAGCAGTGTCATCCCTTCCCAGGAGGAAAAATGGATTTATTGCTTTATAAAAAGGAGTCTGGTAAAACTTAAAAGACCCAAAAGTATAAACCTAAAAATCAACCCACCCTGCTGAGAACTCCCAGGAAGTCTCTGACCCATTTCTGGGGGCAATCAAGCGGGTGGCTGGAGAGCCAGGCCAGCCTGGAAGAGAGCCACCTTTCTCAAGTAAACAGCTACGAGACCTCCCGAGGAGCCTGCCGGCAGGGGGCACTATAACCCCATGGCCTCAGACACGCTCCAGGCCCAAAGCTAGGCAGCTTCGGGACCCTGGGCCTGTGGCAGGCCTGGCTGCCTGTCCCATGGCTCTGGGAGGTTAAGGGCAGACACTCAGAACCCCTACCTCAGAACCACGCCCACACACGCACACACCTCTCACACATCCCACAAGTACACACACCCCTAAGCCCTTCACAACCCCATCTCCCCAGTCAGGCCTGGCCCTCCGTGTCTGTCAGCAACAGCCTGACTTCCACCCCCATAAAAACAGCTGTGTGTGTCAGGGGTGCCCTGTTGGTGCTGTTTTAATTCCCTTCAGGTCACAGACTGGATGGAGAGTGGCAGCAGAAACACTCCTCGCCCTGAGGGAGGAGGTGAGGGACTGCTCATGAGCCTTGTCCTTGGCTCCTGAGTGATGCCTGACTATACAGCCCTCCATCCCCTCCCCAGGCTTTCAGCCGGGGGGCGGGGGGGCTTCTCCACAGGCCTGGAACAGGAGGACAGGTCATGGACAGGCCACAGGGGGCTGGGATTACAAAGGAGTTAGCACCAACAACAGGAAGCGGGTCCTTCCTTCCTCAGGCAGCCTCCGACTGGCCAAGGGAGGAGGTCGAGGGGCAGGCGAGGGGGTGCAGACGGTGCGAGCCTTTGTTCTTGGGCAGGTGTGGCCAGTGGGCATGCGGCCGAGAGGCAGGTGGCAGGCAGTAGATGGCAGACCCCACTGCTTTGGCAAGAGGCAGAATCCAGACACACGAGGGAGAGAGCCTGCTTGCCAGGGCTCCTTCTTGCTCCCCCTTCGGGCCCCACTGAGCCTCAAAGCCCAGCTCCCTTTGGCTGGGCCCCTCCAGGGCCCCTCTAGGATGGCAGAGCAAAGCCCACAGCAGCCCTTGCTTCCGGCACTAGGAAAATCACACATCTGGGCCCTCTTCCGTCCTTCCACTGCAGAGCTCCAAGGCAGGACTGGGGCCCTGGGAGGGAGGGAGCGTGGACTCCAAAATGTGAAGGCAAGGATCCTGAGGGTGCACAGAGGTCCTCTGGGATGGGGAGGAGGACACTGGTGAGTCACTGAAGCAAGGGCAGGAGACCATAGTTCTGAGGTGGTGGGTGCTACACGAAAGCCTCCCGGTTGGAGGAGCCGTTCAGCTTGAGGAAAAGCTTGTCATCCTCCCTCTTCTGCTGTAGCTGCCTCTCCAGCTGGCGCCGGTAGCAGATGAGGTAGAGGGGGAGGCAGAACCCCAGCATGCTCAGGACAAGCAGCCCCACATTCACCTGGAGAAGCAGAAATGAGAGCTGCCATCATGCGAGGTGGGGGACCGGGCAGGAGCTGCGGCCTTTTGCGGGGCCTGGCTCAAGGCCCTTCCCCACACTCCTGTTTGGAAAAGGTAAGATCATAGGACAAGAAAAGAAAAACTGAAACTGGAAGGTTCAAGTGGTCCAAGGGCCCGTCGTTCCACATTCCAGCGTCCGAGTTTCCCAGTGTCCACAGCCGCTAGGAAGCCCTCAGGGCCCAGGCCCCCACCTTTGACCTACTGATGTGAACATCCAGGGGTGGGACCAGGACTGGGGCAGGTTCACCATACCTGCTTAGGAATCCCAACCTTCAGCAGGAGGGCTACCCCAACATCAGGTCCAGAAAGGATACTTTTCTCCTCCTGCCCAGCCCCCAGTCACCAGGGGACCCTGAATCAATCCTAACCAAAGTTCCCACCTGTCTATTGTTGGGGCTCCAGAAGCTGCTAAGGGATGCCTCCTAGCTCTCAGTCTACAGAGTGGGGCAGATGCCCACATCCCACTGCCCCAGACCCTTCTTACCCAGAGAGGGTCTCCTTGGAGGGGACCCATCATGGCCAGAAACAGGGGCTGCTGCAGGAGGGCGAAGAGTGCACTGACCAGCGACTGCAGTCCCGTGAGGCTGCCGAACTGGGTGGAGGGGTACCTGCCGGGATAACAGATAACAGAGGACCTGTCACCACAGGTGCCACTCTCAGGCTTTCCAAATGCCCCTCAGCCCCAGTCTGGCCCTGGGTGTCCTGGGGCCTCCAGGCTGCACATCAGGTGCCAGAGCAGAGGCAGGAGCCACCTGAGAGAACAGTGGGGTGCCTGCTTGTGATTCGTTTCTGCTAAGCAGATCTGCGACTGTCCATTTCTCTTTCAGACCAGTGAGGCCCCAGATTCTGGAGGATCCCACTCAACCCAGGTATGCCCCAGGTCCACAGGGGGCTGGACGAGCTGAGTGGGACGAGCAGTGCCAGCAGGAATCTGCAGCTTGGGAACCGGGCCGAGGGAGCAGGTCGGAGGCTGGCCCTGGCTTGGCTACGCCCTCATCTAGAGGAGCATTGTGTAATCACGGAAACTCGGCGTCACACTCTTGGTGGACTTGCACGTTCTGCCCAGGCAGCAGCAACTTCCTCCTGGCACTGGGTGCAGACCTGGAATGACCCCCGTGGGATGCCGAATTCTGACAAAATCTCAGTGGACGTCAGGCTTTGCAGCCCCAGAAGCAGAAAGGGGCTCCCAGCGGAGAACCAACAGGTCT
This sequence comes from Taxidea taxus jeffersonii, assembly GCA_003697995.1. Lineage (NCBI taxonomy): Eukaryota > Metazoa > Chordata > Mammalia > Carnivora > Mustelidae > Taxidea > Taxidea taxus. The sequence continues at coordinate 81,399 of ML097987.1, forward strand.
TCAAGCAGAGACACACAGCACATGGTGCTTGAGTTCCATTTTTTTTTAAGATTTTATTTTTAAGTAATCTCCACACCCAACGTGGGGCTCGAACTCAACCCTGAGGTCAAGAGTTGCACGCTCCACTGACTGAGCTAGCCAGGCGCTACCCTGAGTTCCACTTTTGAGCCAAACCCCAGCCGAAGCGGGAAGGACAGCTGTTGTAGCTCCTTCTGCACATGTGGCCTCTTAGAATAGGAGGCAGGTTTCATTTTAGCCCAGGCCTGAGAAGGCTGTGGGCAGAACCAGGCCCTTTCAGACTCAGGGTGAGAGCAGTCTAACACACTGTGGGCTCAGTTACCCTTGTCACTACCCCTGCTGGGGGTCATCGGAATATCAATGCTCAGCTCTGGGCAGCCAGAGCCCACCCCTGCCCTTCCTGTGAGCTGCCAGGGGCAGTCCCAGGACGCGGCCGAGTGGCAGCCCGGAGGCAGTAATGAGCACTGACTGGCTTGAGGAACTGACTTCGTGCTAGATGCCAAGGCTTGTGGGCACCCAGCTGTCTCTGCCCGCTGACCCACCTCCCGCCAGGTGTGACGGTCCCTTGACACAGCCAACAGAAATCTGGTGCCCATCCCTGATATGAGATGAGCCCTGATGGCAGGCTGGCCCCCTTCAGGACCTCCGTCCCACCACGAACCTCCCCCCAGGCCATTCCCCTACCCTCAGTGCCAAGCCACCCACACCACCCGGGACTTACACGGCAGCATACAGGCCCCCAACAGCAGAGTGGATGAATCCTCGCACAATCGTGTGTAGGATAAAGGAGAGGATCTGAGGGAGGGAGAGCAGAGTGTGAGGGTCCTCAGAGTTCCTGGGGTCCTGAGCAATGGGAGCACTGGCAACCCAGCATGGGCTCGTACCAGATCTCCAGGGCCCATTCCTGAATTTTCAGGAATTTTGTGAGCCAGCTATTAAAGACAGTCATGACTAAAAATTAAATTTGTAAACTTACAATTAAGTTATTTATATTCAAGAAAGTTAACAGATATTCGAAACTCATCGTTCCTTGATTACTTTGCTACGTTTTACTATTATCTGTGCTCGGGAGCTTTTCACTTCTCCTACAACATTGGCGGGAGTACTGCATGATGGCCTGTCTCCATGAATCTCTGTCCCACTCCACCATGATCAGTGATTTCATGCTGGTTGAAATCAGCGACGATGGAAGCATTTACACCACGGAAACTGGCAAACACTGAGTAAAGGCCCCTCGCACCTCCACCGAGAATCAGTTGTTCTATATGTTATAGACACAGTACTACATAGGAGATCATTAATTGTGACTTGATCTCCTGCCTTTGCTGACCTGAGGCTTGTGCCCAGAAGTCTCTGTGCCTGGTCACCCAGGCCCCAAAGGCAGCTAGTTTTCCTTCTCCCCTCCTGAAGAAAGTTCAGCTTCTCCAAAAGACCACCACTGGCAGGCTGAGCAAAGGTCTGAGAAGCACTTGTAGATGATTCCCAAGAAGCACCAGAGCTGGCCATTTTGCCACCAGGACCCTTTGTTTGTTCTTTGCACATAGTCCTGCCATCCTGCTTAGCAGCCAGGACCTGTTCCCTGAATGTGGGCAGTGGAGGGGGCAGGGGCTGCTCTCTACGGTGTCGAAAGGGGCTGTGCCTGACCGTGCATGTGCGCACTTGCGAAGGCACCCCCTCCCCACTTCAAATGTCTGATTGCCTCTTCAGAACTTCTCTTTCAACAAGAACTAAGGAAAACAAAAAGCAGGTGACTAACCCTACTGAGCATGGCCCCCTGATCGGCCAGCCTTGTAGACAGGGCAGCTCTCTACCAGGAAGCTGGGAGGGCACTGGGGATGCAATGACACTCTCCCAAGCCTCCGATGGTTTACTGTGGTCTGCACAGACAGTGTCAGCACAGATATGGGACAGTACCCACGGGTGGTGCACACCTGGGTGTTCAGTGCACTTCAGCACATGGCCCCTTGTCAAAAAGAAGAGACTCTCACTTTCCTTCTGGGCCTGGCCCAAGATACCATCTGGACTCAGGTTAACCCAGGTGGCAGCAATGCCATCACTTATGACCCTTCGAAGTTCATAAACTTGGGGATTGGCTCTAGAACACTTTCATGGATCAAAGGGTAGAGCTGGGCAGGTGACAAATATCTACTTTGCTCCCAATCTCTACCACAAGTTAGGTTTCAAAAGCATCAGAGATCTTATGGAATTAAGCCTTTGAACCCGGATGCCAAGTGATCATCACTCTCTCCCACTCTCTGCAAAACCAACACCCTGTAGGCACTCTTATACCAGAGAAGCAGATGGTCCCACCAAGACCATAGATTGGCCAGACCTCTTTGGACACATGCAAAACCAAGCAGCCACACGACTGCCCCGTGTAGTTCCAGGAAATGGTATGACGATGGTGTTCACGGCATGCAAGATCCCAAAAGGCCGTGAATCATGATATGCTCTCATAGAAAAGAGTTTTCAGTGAAAAGCAATCCCAGTTTCATTTAGAGCTCACTCCCAGCATCAAGCACAGAACCCGGCAGGTAAGAAACTCTTGGTAAATAACAGTGGGCTGGTTGATTGCTTGGCTGGATTAAATAAATGAAAGTCACCACTGTCTTTGTGGATGGCTTCCATGACCCCTCGTGTACCTTTAAGTCTCATCGTCCCATACCCCACCTGGCCTCTCCTTTGCCCCAAACCCACCTGTAGAGGCAGGTTGGGAATGAGGCAGGTCACCCCAAAGCCCACAAGCAGCAGGTTTGTGAAGGCAAAGGCCCGCATGGCATTGGTGACTTTTTGGATCTGCCGGTCTCGTTTCTTCTTCGTCTCGCCTCTGTGGAGACAAGAGCACATGCTGAAGCTGAGGGGTCCCTGGAGGAGGGTGGGCTCTCCCAGGAAGTCAGGCCTCAGGAGTTAGCCTGTGGACAGCGCAAGACTCCAAGACTAATGCAAGCATGTCTGAGGGACTGCCAGGGCTAGACGGGCACTAGGAACACTCCCATTGCACACTCTTGACTGAGTGTGAACCTCAGTGGAGAGGTCGGCTACGAGAACATAGCTACCAACACACCACACTGCCTCAGTGAAGGCCTAGCACGAATGATGGCAAGGCAAAGAACGGAGCGCCCTCAAGTCAGGATGCGGCAAAGCCTCATTTCACCCACATGAACTGGCTCCAACTTCACCCAAATCCTGCAGGAAGCTCATGATAAGCCAGATAATAAGTCAAATAAGGGAGGGAGTGGATTTCCCCTTTGGGGGCAGGAGGGGGTGAAGGAGAAACAAATATGCAGCAGATGGAACCGGAATGGGCACAAACAGTCTCTTGGCTCTAGGACCTGACCTAGATAACAGAGCATTCTCTGTAATTATTTCCTTGTGAATTCACCATTACCGATTCCAGGCCCACTGCACACACAGACACCCCACAGACAACTGTTCAACATCCAAGGATGAATGCCAAGTGCTGGAGACCTACGGGGCACCCCGGGCCCACCGCTTCCTAACTATGTGACCCCCAGCAAGCGCCTCAAACTCCTCACCTCAGTTCCCACATTTGTAAAATGGGTATAACCTTAGCACACGCCTCATCAAGGTGTTGTGAGGCTTAACTGAGAGGCTGTGTTGAGTTTTTGGCCCAGGGCCTACAGCAATCAACAGCTGCTTATTATGTTAAGGTGGAGTCACGGAAGATGACACTTAACTCTTTCTCTGATCTTGGAGCCCAACCCTTACAAAAGCGGGGCTCCAGTACCTTGCTGAACCCTGACAATGATGCACAGATCTAGGAACGCTCTGCGGGTAGAGAAATGTACCCCTCCCAAGGAGGGGAGCCTACCCTGACCGCGTCAGCATTGCTCAGGCATCGTGCTGCTCATCTGAGTGCAGGCCTAACAGCAGAATGACCCCACGACCAATGCCTGCACACAGACCTTCCTCTGCTTCCTCCCCTTCTTTCACCCAGCCCAGTGACATCCTAACTTTCGAGTACCAAAGAATCTTCATAACAAAGCGATACACTTAAATGTGGGCAGAGCCCCGAGAATGAGAGTGCCTTAAAGCCCTTACTGGGCATGACCCGCTCTGGCCTCTCCTGCTTACTTCAAAAGCTAAGCCACCCACCCTCACCCTGCCTCACAGCGGACTCGGGGGGCCAGGAGGGGGGCCCAGACCCTGTCTACGCACTGGTTGGCATCTTTCTCCTCAGGCTCCTCTGAGGCATCTTCACACTCCTTCAGCCTCCAGTCCATGATGTAGCCAATGACAGGGGCCGTCAGCAGGCAGAGCAGCTGGAGGACACCGAAGATGGACGTGTAGAGGCCAACTGGGGAGGAAAATGAGCTGTGTCGTGGGGGGGCCCATGAAGACCGGAGCAGGGGCGGGCAGAGTCTGAGACTTCACAGACCCTCCTGGGGTCTTCCACTGACCAACCCCTGGGTCACTGTGGGCCTTGAGGAGAGCCTAGGCACTTTAAACTCTGAAATCAAAACTGGAGCAAGAGGCCGGCACCCCATTCCCTTCTCCACATCTTCTGCTTATTTCCAAGAAATGGCTAATGAAATCCAGTATGTCACAATAACTTCCCCGAGAAGCTCCACGAAGTGTCTATGACTTGGGAACCACAAAATTACCAATGCCTGGACTGAGGCTTCGTGTGTGACTAGCTGTTAGTTTACTGCCTCTAGAAATATGCCGGGAAGGCTCACTCATTGGAGTGATGTAAGGGCTCCAATCTTCAAAGAGCCTTCAAATTATGACGGGGATTTTTTTCAGGCAAACAGAAACTGAGTTGACTGCCCCTTCCCCCACCCACAGTCCTGGCCAAGAAGGATGTTTTTTGGTAAAACAAAGACTGTCTGGAGGAGATGTTGCAGTGTTCTCTGACAATCCTGCTGCTTACCAGTGGCCATCACTGCGTCAAGAAAGCAAAAGTAAAAAAGCAGAAAGGAGAGAGGTTAGGAGCAGAAATCTCAAAGGTTGCTATAGGGAAATGTTGGGTGGGGGGGTGGAAGCAGTCCAGCTCTGGACCCAGCACACATGCCACTTCCCTCCAAGATCTGAGGCCGGAGGGGATGGGGCAGCTGAGCTTGAGCCAAGCTTCTGGGAATGGAGGTGGGTAAGCCCCAGCACAGGCCATCAGCTGGGGGCTTCCTGTCTGCTGAGGCCTCAGTCACATGCAGCTGGGGCCTTGTCGCAGGCGGGCTGGTGAATCAGGCCGGTGGTGCCTACGGAGCAGCAGGATGAGGAAGTGGTGTGCGTGCCAAGGTCTCAGCAAACCGGGCCCCTCGGGAACCCTGCTCTGTCAGTTCCCTCCTACCTCCTACAGGCTGGGCTCTCTGAGAGAGGGAGGGGAGGGCTAGGGAGGGGCAATGCATCTGCCCTGACCCCGCCAATGTCTGACACCACAGGCCTCCCTCAGAGACCCTGCATTCCAAGCTCCCTGGTCCTGAACAGTCCCTTGGGGAACAGCCGGCTGGGGGGTGTCGGGGGCAAGTGCTCACAGGAGCAGAATGGGGAAAACCAACACCCCTGTCAGCTACAGACTGAATTTCCTGGCCCAACTTTCTCTACTTCTTGAAACTGACTTTTTTTTTTTTAATTGACTTTCTGAATGTGGGAAACAGTTGGAAAAAAATCCCTCTTCGGCAGCAAAGGTTTCTTAGAGAACTGGAGTAAAAGTTGGCGACTCGGTGGCAGGGAAATCTGCCTTCCCCGAGCCTGTGCAGGCCCTTCCCTGCACACTCCAGGGGCTTCGCAACTCCGGGCCTGACTGTAACAGAGGCTGTTTAGACATGATCGATCAACTTTCCCCAAAGCGCAGTCCACGGAGCTTAATGAGTGTTACACAGTAAAAATGTTCTGTGGTAGAAATTTGGGGACACATCATCAGACAAAGCTAAAGAGCTCACTCTAGGGCTGTCTTAGGGCCTTTACTGTGTCAGAGCTCATTACGAAATTTTTCAAAGGCACATGACAGCCCGTGCTTCTCCACTTTGCTTGGCCACAGGATGCCCCTTTCCATGGTAGAACCAATGCTGTCTGGGTCCCTTCGTCATCCTTCCCTTTTGTTAAAGCTCGATTTCTCGCCCCCTTTAAAAACTGTATTTGACTCCTTGTGATGCCTAGTGTAACCTCCCCTCGGGAAAAACAATTAAACCAACAAACAGTTGCACACCAACGGGGCTGCCAATAAAAAGGATTTACTGACTGTTTGTCCCGCTTGGGGATGACTAAAGCTGACTCAGCTCAGGCCCTGAGGAAGCACTGATTCTCTTTGTGGAATCCAAACCTCTAATCAGTTGGAGACCTTGTAGACTGTTTTAGAAAAGGGGCCATGCAGTATCACCTCTGTTTACCAAATTTAACAAGCCTGGACGAGATCACCCACACCGGGAAGCCTCCAGCCCCCGTGCCCGCCCAGTCCAGGGTGCAGCTCTGGGGGAGGGGCAGGGGGGCTGCCTCTGGGCACATGGCCTCTCCGCAAGCCTGGCCTGCGGGTTCCCCAGGCAGGGAGGTGCTGGGTTTTGGGTCGGCCTGCCCATCAGCTGAAGTACCCCCCATCCCGCACGCTGTTTTCATTGATGAACACCAAGTCACTGGTGCCCCTGAGGCAATGGAAAACATGTGCCCCATATCCTGAACACACGTGTTATTTCCGTCTCCCTCCCTGCTCCCTGCCCTAACCAGGACAATCTAATGGCAACGGGAGAGAAGCAGTGGGGCTGGTGGTGGAGAAGCCTTCTGAGCCTGCTGCTTCTGGTCAAGCCCGACCTAGTATCTCGCAGGCGGTGGGCCTCTCCTCTGGCAAGAAGGTCCCCACTGCTCACCAGGTGCCCTCTTGGGGGACTGTGCACTGGGGACCAGGGGCCGCCTACCTACATCCTGGTCGCCGCTGACCAGGAACTTGAGGATGTTGTTCATGGCGCCCATGTAGAAGATGAGCCGCAGCTGTGTGATGCACATGGTGAGGAGGCTGAGCAGCAGGATGGGGCTGAACACGCTGTGCATGAAGGAGGGCGCCGCTGTGGGGGAGAGGAGCAGTGCTCAGGGGGGCCACGGCCCACAGCCCTGGGGCCACAGCCCATCCACCGTCTGGGGGCTCATCGGGCCCTGACTGGCCTCCCAGATTGCTCTGTGCTGGATGCAGGGATGGGCCTGCGTGAGGAGCAATGCGTGGGCACTGGACTTGGGCCACCCGGGTGTGGGAGCTGAGCTGGATGAGCTCCTTACCCATGCGGGGCCTTAGTGTGCTCATCTGTAAACCCAGGTGCAGGGAGCCTCCTGCCCTCTGGGGACACAGTGGCAATTGCCTGGGATGGCACCCACAGAGCCCTTGGTGGCTGCTGGCCCCAGCGAAGGGGGCTGGGTCTTCCTGGTCGGGCTGGCTCCCTCCTCCCCAGCACTAAGGTGTGGGCATGGGCGCGGACTCCCCTGGTGACATCCTAGGCAGAACTTGAAGGTGAGGGTAGTGAGGTGGGTACCTGCAGCGTCCGGCTTGCACTTGACCTCCAGGTCAATGGTGGACAGGCACAGCTTATGGCCCTCCTGCAGTGCTGCCTGCTCCTTGCTGCTCCTCATGGAGCTGCCCACGCTGAGACGGCGCCCCACTGTGGTCACCTGCTTATAGAACTGCTTCCCTGTGATCTTGTGGTCAAAGCCCAGCCAGCTGAACTTGATCTTCACCCTGGAGGCCACAGGACAGTGTCCACCGATAACCCCCAGGACCCCGGCCAGGGAGGAGGTAAGGGGCAGACACCGCGTCCACTTACGAATAGTCCATGTCCTCCGGGCCTGGGAAGGGCTCCAGGGGCCAGTTAAAGAAGCAGTTGAGGAAAACCAATCCAGAGCAGCTGGCCCAGACCACGAGGATGATGATGAAGGAGACACCAAAGTCGTAGATGACCTAATAGGCACAATGGGGCCATGGGGCAGAGTTAGCAGAGCCAAGGCAGGTGGGGGGGCGGGGGGCATCTTGCAGCCCTCCTCTCTCTGCATTGAACTTCATGAAAAGGCACAGCCCTGCCAGCCGGGGGGGGGGGGGGGGGGGCGGTCATCAGATACCCTGCATTCCAATAATCCCAGCTGGCCCTGGCACTTCATTAACCCTCTGTGCCTCCAACTCGGGCTAGATGCCACCTCCTTGGAAAGGCCTTCCCTGACTGCCCCTGTCACTGTCACATCACTAGTTGCCAGGGAACAGCCCTGGCTGAGATTCCGGACTTCCTGATTCCTTTCCTTGTGCCTTATTAGTCTGCTTCCTGGGAACAGGAACCTGCTAGCCTTGTCCGCTGACGGGCCTTGAAGAGTGCCCATGGCAGATGCCAAAATATACTCCAGGAATGAAGAGATGATGTCTCCTTTTGCTCCTCTGTGAAGTGAGCTGAACACTGGCATGTGTCCTCCTGGTGCTGTGGTGGGGGCTGGCAGGTGGGATGCTCAGAGGGACAGGGCCTGGCAAGTGGGAAGCCTACTGGGCTTGAGCATGGTAGCTGTTAGCTGTTATGGCCACTGCCACCATTTATTTCCAACATGACAGTCCCCAGTGTCCTGGCAGACAGCTACCCAGCTCCCACTCCTGGGGAGGGGAGGGGGGAGCAGGGCAAGGCAGAGGCAGTAAGACAGCAAGAAGAGGTGGAGGCGGAACTTGGAGGCTTCTCCACACTCCAGAAGTGTGAGAATCCCTAGAAGGCTACAGGATGGCTGGCCCCACCCCCTCCAAGCGCCTGGATTCCCTGGTGGCCAGCCCACATTGTGACTCCTTCTCCTCATCTATGGCCTCCCTGCCCTGCACCACAGAAGGAAAGGGGATTTGACTTTGTTGAGGCCAGAGGTGGGAGAAACCGCTCCAGAAGCCCGGCAAGAGCAACAGTATTTGGGGTGGAAACTGGGAACTGATGGACTGTGAGGTGTTTGCTTCCTCCTGACCCTGCCGTGACTTCCAGGGGCTCAGAATCCTGCCTGGGAGGGAAACAGGGGAACCAACTTAGCCAAGAGCCTGGCTCCGGCCAATGGGGAGTAACAGCCCAGTAACAACAGAGGGGCGGGGCCGGGCGCGGGGGGAGGGGGGGTGCGGGCGGGGGAGGGGGGTGCGGGCGGGGGCGGCGGGGGCTGACTAGAGACCGACTAACTCAGCCATCCCTTTTCTCTGCCGCAGCCCAGAGAGGGCAGAAATGCAAAGGCGGCCAGCGGTAACGCCCTGAATGCTTGAATCTTCCCTCCCCCACAGCCTGGTGGTTTTCCTTCCTCACCCCCATGGTGCCCAGGTGCATCCTCCCAGGTGTGCATGGTGCAGGAGGGACAACCCCAGCTCCCACAGTTACTGCCCTCTTCAGAGAAGGTTGAAGGAGCCTCAGGACAGGCCTCAGCTCAGATACCAGGGCCTCACCTTGATTCCAGGGAAGGTGACTGCGGATGAGGCATAGGATCCAATCATCAAGGCAATAAAGGTGGACCGAAGGTCGCCAAACATGTTGGGTAGCTGAAAGACAAGAAGTAAGGGGGCTCACTGAAAGAATGGGCAGTAGACTGGTAGGGGGCAGTGGGGGAGGGAATCAGGGTCTCTTCAGCCTCCATTTCTTATCTGCTCTCCTCCCTGGGTCACTGAGGGACAGTAATTATGCCTCATTGGAAGCTTTTCCTTTGGAACTGAGCTTGAAAAGGCCAGATGAATGCAGAGCTCCGACTCCGGATGTAAAGACAGAGCTATTAGACTTCCTGGCTGGTGACTGTCCCTCCTCTCTTCAGGCACAAGCCAGGGACCTTCCTGTCTTTGCAGGGTTTACACTGAGCTAGCAGTGAGCAAAGTTGGGAGCCTCAGGCATCCCTCAAAGGGAGCAAGCCTGTTAAAAATAAGAATCTATTTGGGGATGAGAGTGTCACTATATAAATAAAAGTATCAGCGTCCCAGAAGGACCAGATGTCAGCAAAAGCCGCTTTCGGTTCTGAGACAGCAGGCTTCTGGAAGGTGCCAATCAGAAATCTACAGTTCCCTCAGGGCTGACAAGGGGGCTAGCCTGGGATCCCTGCTTCTGAATTTCTAAGTGCAAGGAGGGCTCTCCCTCTCCAGGTGATAGACACCTGAAAAGACCGATGGCAAGGAAGACTCAGTCTGTCTTCCCAGCGAGGTCCCCCTCACACCTCACATCAGCTCACTATCGGCCTGATACAACTTCAAAGCTAACCCCCTCCCCACCCCACCCCCACCCCGTGACTCCACACAAACCCAGGCATGGTAAATGCGACAATGTATCACGGATTCAGACATCGGGCAAAGTACATCTTCCCAAACACCCAGTTCATAGCTGTCTCTCTGGCCTCCAGAGGAGCTGTGCCACCATGTTGGGCGGCTCTCCCATCCCATGCCCACGGCATCCTGGCCATTGGGGACCTCATCTTTGCTCTCCCATTTGCCTGGAATCATACTGGTTTTCTTTTTTCTTTTTTTTTTTTTTAAGATTTAATTATTTATTTGAGAGAGTGAGAGCATGAGAGGGGAAGGGGAGAAGGTCAGAGGGAGAAGCAGATTCCCCGCAGAGCCGGGAGCCCGATGTGGGTGGGACTCGATCCTGGAACCCCAGGATCTTGACCTGAGCCAGAGGCAGTGGCTTAACCAACTGAGCCACCCAGGCTCCTTCATACTGGCTTTCTTTCTTTTCTTTTTTTTTTTTAAGATTTTATTTATTTATTTGACAGACAGAGATCACAAGTAGGCAGAGAGGCAGGCAGAGAGAGAGGAGGGAGCAGGCTCCCTGCCGAGCAGAGAGCCCGCGGGGCTCGATCCCAGGACCCTAGGATCATGACCTGAGCCGAAGGCAGAGGCTTTAACCTACTGAGCCACCCAGGTGCCCCCACACTGGTTTTCTTACTCATGGAGCCTGCTGCCTGTGCAAGGGCATCCATTGTTGCTGAATGGAGGCAGTCTGAACTTGGCTATTCCTGCCCCTCGCCATTTCTGCCTGTTTGACCCACCGTTAAAAACAAGGAAGGGATGGATAGAGGGTGCCTGGGTGACTCAGTCATCAGGCCTCTGCCTTGGGCTCAGGTTATGATCCCGGGGTCCTGGGATCGAGCCCCGCATCGGGCTCTCTGCTCAGCAGGGACCCTTCTCCCCACCCCCACCCCCCCGCCTGCCTCTCTGCCTACTTGTGATCTCTGTCTGTCAAATAAATAAATAAAATCTTAAAAAAAAAAAAAGAATAACATAAAAATCACTGATATAGTCAATGTTACTATTTTGATATATTTAGCTTTAATCATTTTCCTACAAATACCTGTAACATTTATTTATTTATTTATTTATTTATTTATTTTTAATTTATTTGACAGACAGAGATCACTAGTAGGCAGAGAAGCAGGCAGAGAGAGCGGAGGAAGCAGGCTCCCTGCTGAGCAGAGAGCCCAATTCGGGGCTCGATCCCAGGACCCTGATATCATGACCTGAGCCGAAGGCAGAGGCTTAACCCATTGAGCCACCCAGGCGCCCCTACCTGTAACTTTTAAATAAAACTGGGATCGTATGCTACATATTGTTTTACAAATTTTTTCCCTTTTTAAAAAAAATTTATTTGACAGATGGAGATCACAAGTAGGCAGAGAGGCAGGCAGAGAGAGAGAGAGGAGGAAGCAGGCTCCCCACTGAGCAGAGAGCCCAATGCAGGGCTCGATCCCAGGACCCTGGGATCACAACCCGAGCCGAAGGCAGAGGCTTTAACCCACTGAGCCACCCAGGCACCCCAAATTTTTTCCCTTTTACTTGATGTTTTCTTTTTTCTTTAAAAAATTATTTAGGGGCGCTTGGGTGGCTCAGTTGGTTAAGTGCTGGCCTTCAGCTCAGGACATGATCCTGGAGTTCTGGGATCTAGTCCCACATGGGGCTCCCAGCTCCGCAGGGAGGTCTGCACTGCATTCTCTTTCTCAAATACATAAATAAAATATTTTTTAAAAAATAAAAATAATAAAAATAAAAATTAAAAATCTTAGATAATTTTAAGAAATATTTTATTTATTTGAGAAAGAGAGAGTGAGTAAGAGAAAGCACGAGAGGGTAGAAGGTCAGAGGGAGAAGTAGATTGCAGAATCATGACCTGAGCTGAAGGTAGTCACTTAACCAATTGAGCCACCCAGCCACCCTTATTTTTATTTTTTAAAGATTTTCTTTATTTAGAGGTGCCTGAGTGGCTCAGTCAGTTAAGGGTCTGCCTTCAGCTCAGGTCATGATCTCAGGGTCCTGGGCTCAAGTCCCACATTGGGCTCCCTGCTCAGCAGGGAGCCTGCTTCTCCCTCTCCCTCTGCCTGCTTCTCCCCCTGCTTGTGCTCTCTCCCTCTCTCTCTCTGTCAAATAAATAAAATCTTTTTAAAAAATTAAATAAAAATAAATTTAAAAAAAAGATTTTATGAGAGACAGCATGTACATGCTAGCAGGGGAAGAAGCAGAGGGAGAGGGACAAGCAGACTCTGCTGACTGTAGAGCCCCACGTGGGCTCAATCCACAACCCTGAGATCATGACCTGAGTCGGCTGCTCAACTGACTGAGCCACCCAGATGCCCGTTTTTATTATCTTTTATTTATTTATTTATTTATTTGTTAGAGAGAGAGAGAGAGAGAGCACAGGCAGAGGCAGAGGGAGAAGCAGGCTCCCCACCAAGCAAGGAGCCCGATGTGGGACTTGATCCCAGGACGCTGGGATCATGACCTGAGCTGAAGGCAGCCGCTTAACCAACTGAGCCACCCAGGTGTCCCATTATCTTTTATTTTTAAGTAATCTCTACACCCAGCATGGGGCTCAAACTCATGACCCTGAGGTCAAGAGTCTCATGCTCCACTAACTGAGCTAGCCAGGTACCCCTGTAAATGTTTTCTTAGTATTCACCTTCAACATAATTTGTAATGACTATCTGGTATTTCCTTATCTGGATGGTCTATAATTTATGCAACCATTTCTCTGATGTTGGAACTGAGGTCCTTTTTAATTAACATTCTTAAAGATAAACATGTGTACATAGCTATTATTCCCTTAAGGTAAATTCCCAAAAGTAGAATCATTAGGCAAAAGGGAATACACACTTTTAAGTTTCTGTGATATTCCATGCCAAACTGCCTTCCAGAAAACTTACACCAAATGGTAATTCCCACCAGCAGCATAGTAGAGTGTCTATTTCAAGGCATCCACTCCAGCACTGTGTGTTATCGTTATTTTTAATATTTGCCACTTTACCAACATCCTTGTTTTATTTATCTTTATTTTTTTTAAAGATTTTATTTATTTGACAGACAGAGATCACAAGTAGGCAGAGAGGGAGGCAGGGAGAGAGAAAGAAGCAGGCTCCCTGCTGAGCAGAGAGCCCGATGCGGGGCTCAATCCCAGGACCCTGGGATCATGACCTGAGCCCAAGGCAGAGGCTTAACCCACTGAGCCACCCAGGCACCTTTTATTTTTATTTTTTTAGATTTTACTTATTTGAGAGGGAGAGAGTATATGAGACAGAGACAGAGCATGAGCACAGGACAGAGAGGGAGAAGCAGATTCCCTGCTGAGCTGGGAGCCGGAGCAGGACTTGATCCCAGGACTCTAGGATAATGACCCGAGCCTAAGGCAGATGCTTAACCGACTGAGCCACCCAGGCACCCAACACCCTTGTTTTATTATTTTTTTTTTAAGATTTTATTTATTCATTAGTTAGAGAGAGAGCGAGCACAGGCAGACAGAGTGGTAGGCAGAGGCAGAGGGAGAAGCAGGCTCCCTGCCGAGCAAGGAGCCCGATGTGGGACTCGATCCCAGGACGCTGGGATCATGACCTGAGCCGA
>ML097987.1:95314-107707 GCA_003697995.1 Taxidea taxus jeffersonii
TGAGAGAGAGCGAGCACAGGCAGACAGAGTGGTAGGCAGAGGCAGAGGGAGAAGCAGGCTCCCTGCCGAGCAAGGAGCCCGATGTGGGACTCGATCCCAGGACGCTGGGATCATGACCTGAGCCGAAGGCAGCCGCTTAACCAACTGAGCCACCCAGGCGTCCCAACACCCTTGTTTTAAAATCCATTTCTTTGTGTATATAAATGAAGTGAATCAATGATTGATAATTTGCTTCAAAACAGTCTGGGTGGTGGGTGGAAACAGTAACAAAGCAAGGCTGGTTATGAGCTGATAACTGTTGAAGTTGTAAGATGGGTACACAGAGATCGTTATACTATTCTTTCTAATACCACGAATACAGAACTTATTCCATGATTTAAAAAAAAAAGAAATTAAAAAAAATTACATTTATTCATTACTAATGACTTTGAACATTTTCTACAATTTTTTAAAATCAGTCATTTAGGGAAGCCTGGGTGACTCAGTTGGTTAAGTGGCTGCCTCCGGCTCAGGTCATGATCTCAGGGTCCTGGGATCGAGTCCTGCATCAGGCTCTCTGCTCGGTGGGGAGCCTGCTTCCCTCTCTCTCTCTGCCTGCCTCTCTGCCTACTTGTGATCTGTCTGTCAAATAAATAAATAAAATCTTAAAAAAAAAAACACCCAGTCATTTATATTCCTCATTTGTCCTTTTTTCTTATGAGGATGTTAGTCTTTCCATAAGGATTTTATACAGGCTTTTCATATATTAAAGAATCATAGTTCGTCCATGAACTGCAGGTATATTTTCCTAGTTTGTCCTTTAACTTCCTCTTAGTTCATGGTGGGTTTTGTTTTTTGTGGGTTTTTTTGACCAATACAAGGATTTAAATAGGTAGTCAAAGTGTGTGTCAGCTTTTAGGGTCTACCTAGGATTTATGTAAGATGAAATCTCTGAAAAGAACATCAAGGGTAACTTTGGCCAGTGAAACCCAAAGTACAAACATCCCAGCTATAGTCAGTATGTGGTAGCAAGCACAGAAGAGAGGATCTCCCTAAGGACATTAATTATTTTTTAAATGTTAATACTAATTGTGTTTTATCCTTTAAGCTGCTTCCTTCCCTTCCTCCAAAAACTGCCATGCCTGCCAGGAGATTTCCCCTATTTGCTGTGCCTAGGAGCAGCTTGATTAGAGAATTTTCCTTATTATTAAATAATAATATATAATAACATAACATAATTATATTAGTATAACATAATAATAATAGCACTGCCATAATAAATTTTTAATGCCTACTATAGGTATTATCTTAAAAATACTCAAAACAACCTTATAAAGTAGGTGTAATTTCTTACCCTTACTTATTGGGTATAAAACTCAAGAATTAAAAACATCAAGGAACGGGGCGCCTGGGTGGCTCAGTGGGTTAAGCCTCTGCCTTGGGCTCAGGTCATGATCCTAGGGTCATGGGATCGAGCCCTGCATCGGGCTCTCTGCTCAGCAGAGAGCCTGCTTCCTCCTCTCTCTCTCTGCCTGCCTCTCTGCCTACTTGTGATCTCTGTCTGTCAAATAAATAAATAAAATCTTTATAAAAAAAAAAAAAAAGTCAAGGGACTCCCCCAGACCAGTCAGGGTCAAATCTGGGATTCAAAGCGGGTCAAGTTTCTCCATTGGGCAGCATTGGGCTACTCTGCCTCTTGGAAACCTCAGTTTGGTCTCCAAGGCAATTACCCTCACCTCTCACCTTCTATTTGTTCCTGATTAAGCATTCGGTCTGCTCTCCCACTAGAGGTTTTCCACATCCCTTCTGATGCTCCTTTGGGACCTGCCAATGGTCTGGACCTTCAAGTGGACTTGCATTTGCTGTGGACTTTCTCCTCTTTCATCCTCGCATCTGTCTCCTCCTCCCTCCCACCCTCCCCATCCTCCTGCCTCCAAACAACCTGCTCTGTACAGGGCAGCTACTCTGAAGCCTGGTGATGGGAGTGATGGCTGAGCATGGAGCAGAGTGGCCTACTGTGGACCTCAAGGGCTGGGTGGAAGGGAAGAACCAGCTGTGCTGCCAAGTAGGAAGCCAGACCCAGTGCTACAATGACAGATGACAGGGGAAAACACTCAGCAGGGGCAGCTTCTTGATTCTGGCTTCACGACTGCACTCACAGGTGGGGAACACAGGCCCCCTCCCCAGGCTCTGGGTGCTTCCCGTAGCCACTTCAGCTGCTTCTGCAAGGGCCAGGGCTGGAACAGGCTTGCAGAGTAGAACCCAGCCTCTCAGGCCGGACTTGCTAGCTCGGGGATACGGTGGTGACTCATTCTCAGCCCCTCGGCTGGCCCAGCCGCCGGGTAAACAGGCTCTGGCTGTGTGACCTTCCCAGAGGGGAAAACAGCAGCTGCAGGCAGCACCCGCCTGCCCCACCCCCCTGCCCCGAGTCCTGGCCACGGAACAGGGCTCCTGGACAAGAAGACCCAGAGGCATGGGCTCCAGGATGGTGACGACAGGTTGGCCTCCTTGGAGGACCCTCTCTAATGTGCCTCTCTACTCAGGGGCCCCTACGACAGGCCTTGGCTGGCAGGCAGGGACAGAAGGGCCACCGTGTTGCCCCTCACACTGACCACGGTCTCCCAAGCCCACCAGCTGGGGGCATGCCCTGGGCCTCAGGGAAAAGCCACAAGGCCCCTTCCAGAGGTGAGCCTTGTCCAGAGGTGGCTGGTGGACACACCCAGAGCTCTGTACAACCTGTATAGGCTGGGATCCACGTACCAGTCTGGACAAGCAGACTCAGCAAACCTGGGCTATTTCCTAACCCCAAACAACCGGGCAGCTCTAAGCACACATTGCCAGGAAAAGGTCCTTGTGGTCACCTTTCCGCTCCACTGCTGCAAGGGGTGGGGAGGAGGGACTCCACTCCCGAAATTACCTCGTTCGCCTTCACAGCAGGGTCTAGCCCTGCTGATGCCTCCACTACACTTTCTGTTCACCCCTGGACGCTGGACGTGTCACATGGTGAAGCAAACTCACAAGGGAAAACACCTTCTGATGGGTGAATTTTTCCCAGGTCAATGGCGATCAGCCGGTTATTTTGGGTTCTTAAGGCACAGGATAGAAACCAAAAGACAGAACTGGCTCCAGGCACGGGGAATTGTGTTCGCCTCTCACCCAGGCTCCCAGAGGGCTGGCTGGGGTGCTGTGGGGATTGCCTCCTGATTGCGGAAATGGGTCAGCCAAGCAGAAATACCAAACTCCCACCACCCTACCCCATCCCAATCCAACCCCCGCCAGGGCGCATGTGCTTCCTTGCTGTACCCTGATGCCTTTTCTTAATCTCTTCTCAGTATTTGAAGAAGGCTGTTTATTTTGTTTTCATCAAACTCTGGTCCCAAATCCCATGGGATCATTTCTTCCTCAGATTGAAAGTCAGACTTGAGTGAGTCAAATAGGAAAAGTCCACAGAGAAATCTTTCATTGAGGACCCTGACAACATTTTGTAACCGCTTCTCCAGGAGGTTTCCAGCTCAGAACTCCCTGTCCCACCCACATGGACGGGGGTGGGGGGACAGCGAGTAATGAAGTGGAAAAGATGCGTCCACAATGTTGGCTGCATCTGCTCCCATCTCCAAGCAACCCCAGGCCGTCGATTGTGGGGTGGTGGCCCAAAGACGCCGCCTCAGCTGCCGGCCGGTGTTTGCACTCCAGCCAATGAAGCGAGTTAAAGGGTTGTATAAACGTTAGACACTAGGCAAACAGACCAAAGTGTGCTATCCAGATGTCCAGCGGGGAAGCTGAGGCTCTCCGCCCCAGGGAGTGCTCTGTTCCCATGGAGTGACCTGTCACCCTCCTCCTCTGAGGCTATCTCATGGCCCAGCTCAGACCTTCTGCTGTGGGGACCTGGGAAAGGCCCCCAACTGGCAGGCAGCCCATCTGGCGTGGAATCCAATCTTGCCCCTTTGAGCCTCCCCTCTAGGGGCAAGGATCACCCACGAGTACAGACCTCTCGGGCTTCACTGGCTATCTCGCCCCAGTCTGTGGGGAGAAAAGGCATTTTGCCAACCTAAGGGCCCCCTCTCCACCAATGGGGTGACAGTTCACAGCCCCTGGTCACTTTTATTTATACCACAGCTCATACAACACAAACCTCCTTAGAACTCAGAAAGTCAGAAAGAAAGGTTTCCATGGCAACACATTCCCCCAGATTCCCAGGTTATCACAGAGTGATTATCCAAGGCCCCAAAGAAGTTGTAGGAGATTTGATTTAGGGAGCTCCCAAAGGCGACCTTGAAGACTCCTTTGTCCCCCAAATTAGAACATGGGTAGGAGACACAAACACAAAGTGCCATTGTGCGGCTAGCCCGGTGTCTTTGGGAGCCAATCCTGATAGTTCTGCTTTTTAAAAGCCTGGGCTGTGTCAGAACGAGATTGGGCTCTGTTCAGCAGAAGCCTCGGCCAGCCCTAAAACATTGCCCACAAGCTCCAGCTCTGTCCTCACTGACCTGCTTCTCATTCCCCTTTTGGGGTCTATTCTGGAAAGGAGAGCCATGAGAGCCCTCCTCTGAGATCCTGTCCGACAGGAGAACACCCACTGAGATCCCCCAGGCCGGGGCAGCAGTGGAGGGGGAACAAGACTTAAAAGGTGCTGAGGGAGCTGGCCCACGTACACATAAGGGGGGGTCAACAGGAGGTGGGGTGAGGGAGTGGGTGTCAGCCCCTGCTTTCCTGACAGGAGACAGGAATTGAGCAGCTTCTTGGTGCCTCTAGACCAAAGGGTGTGAAGCATCAAATAACATATATTTTAGGTTTTGCAGGCCAGATAGTCTCTGTACAACTACCTCACTCTGCCCTGCAGCACAAAGGCAGCCACAGACAATGGTAAACAGTAGGCATAGCTGTGTTCCAATGAAACTGTTCACGGGGGTGCCTGGGTGGCTCAGTGGGTTAAACATCTGCCTTCAGCTCAGGTCAGGATCTCAGGGTCCTGGGATCGAGCCCTAGTAGGACTCCCTGCTCAGCAGGGAGCCTGCTTCTCCCTCTCCCTCTGCCCCCAATGCCCCCCACCCCGTTCCTGCTCCTGCACATGCGTGCGCGCACTCTCTCTCTCTCAAATAAATGGATAAAATCTTTGAAAAACATAAAAAACAAAACTTTGTTTATAATCCTCCTGCCACCAACCACAGTTGGTGGCTTTCAGGCAGCAGGTGTGAGCACTGGAGGCTGAGTAGGGTAGAAGGGCGCACAGGGACCCCGGGGCTGAGCACAAACAGACCCACCTGCAGACCCACCTCAGAAATAGCCGCAAGCCCTAGCTGACTAAGTGACTTACAACTGGGCACAGGTACCAAAAAAGGAAAATTCCACACATTCCCATACCTCCTCACTCCCCACCTGAACCACAGCCCCCAGCACTGCCTCCTGGCAGACAGTCTCTGCCCCGCTGTCTTGCTATCCTGCCTGCTGCTCCCCTGCGGTGTGTTCAATAAACTTCCACCTCCTTTGTTCTGCCTTGGGTGAATTCTTTCACCGCCAGTCCCTCCACCCAGCTGGGTCGCCCCACACCTACCAGTGGTCTGGATTTGGCCTGGGGGCAGCAGTTTGCTCACCCCTGCTCTAGACCCAAGAATGGAGACCTTAGGAGACAAGCCACCAGTCTCCCTTAAACAGATCTCTGCTAACCAAACCCTTTAGGCTAACAATCAGATGGTCACTGTGTATCCCCTGTACCTTTGACTCCCGGTGGGACAGTGAGGAGCTAATGGGAGTGTTCCTACACAGTGCTTTTGACCTTCACACAGACCTATTAGAGGCTGATGAAAGCAATAGACCCACAAAAAAAATGCACAAGCACGTACACAGTTTGCTTACATACAATCTCAAGGGAAGTACAGCCTACCTTAAGCTTATTCATGACCACCCAGAGGCCTAAAAACTCTACGGTAAGATCCCTTGCTCACCCAGAAAGACAGCGAATTTGTCTTTATAGATGAAAGAGTTCTTACAAAACACTTAAAAAAAAAAAAAAAGATAAACAGCCCTGTAGAAAAACAGACAAATCACACAAAGAAACAATTCACAGAATACAAATGACCACAAAAAAAGGTGGAAAGATGCTCTGTCTCATGAACAAAGAAGAATTTTTAAAAAATCATGGTTATACCATTTTCACCAGATCAGACTGGCTAATATTTAAAAGGCTAATAAGAAGGTCTGGGGAGGGGCGCCTGGGTGATTCAGTGGGTTAAAGCCTCTGCCTTTAGCTCAGGTCATGATCTTGGGGTCCTGGGATCAAGCCCCACATCGGGCTCTCTGCTCCGCAGGGAGCCTGCTTCCTCCTCTCTCTCTCTCTGCCTACTTGTGATCTCTGTCTGTCAAATAAATAAATAAAATCTTTAAAAAAAAAACAAGGTCTGGGGAAGGGGTGTGGAGAAAGGGCCACTCTTATCCATGCTGGTACAATACTATTAGGATGGAACCTGTGGGGAAGGCCAGCAATCCCACTTCCAGGAATTTATTTTATGGAAAGGTATGTACAGGGGTGTTCCCTCCAGCAACACCATAAATCAAGAAGACTAGAAACCAACCCAAGTGTTCATGAGCAGGAAGTAAATTATGGTATATCTATATTATAGAATAACATAGAACTGTTTCATAATGAAGTGGAGCTCTAGAGTTTAAAATAATAAGGTAGATTTCTAGGTACTGACAGAAAAACATGTGAAAGAACTAAGTGAAAAAGGCAAACTGTTAACAGCCTGTTTAAAAAAAAAAAAAAGATTAACATTGGCATAAGCAGATTTACATTCTAAACTGCTGAAGGTGTGCTTATAGAATTTTACAGCCTATACTTTATATTCCTAATATTGACTTCTGAAAATAAAAACATTTTTGTCTATAATCATAAAAAAGGAATCCAGAAAGCAAATTGTTATAGGTCTACTAGCCTCCTCTAAATGTTCCTTGAAAACTATAAGCTCATTCTTTTTTCCCTTTTTTTTTTTTTTAAGTAGTCTCTATACCCAACATGGGGCTTGAACACACAACCAGGAGATCAAGAGCCACAAGCAAGCAGGGGGAGGGGCAGAGGGAGAGGGAGACAAGCGGACTCCAGGCTGAGTGCGGAGACTGACATGGGGTTCAATCCCAGGACCATGAGATCACAACCTGAGCCGAAATCAGGAGTCAGACGGTCAACAGACTGAGCTACCCAGGTGCCCCCTGCCAAAGGCTTTCTTAAAGGTGATTCATGGTGTGGTTGTTTTTACCCACTTGTCTTCCACTTTATTACAATAAAGCATCTTTCTGCATCTCAGAGCATAAACTCCTGACATTCAAGGCCCATCTCTTTTTTAACCCTAATTTTATTCGTAAATTCTGCCATAACATAGGCACAGCATGACTAAAATAATGGGAATGATGCCAGGTTTTAAATTTTCATCTTGATGAAAGAGCTGGTCATTTTCATGCTGTCAAAGAACAAACAGAACCATGACTTCTGTTTCACAATTTACACAACTTAGTGGGATTTGGGTACTTTGGATAGTTCCGAAATATTTCTTACTGTTTTGACATCTGTTTTCCCCCAGGAATTTGAGAAGGAGGGGATACATCCATCTAAAAAAGAAATCTACCTGGTTAAGAAAATAGAAGTAACACACAAAAGAGTACAAAGTCAATCTCCCTCATATCATAGAGGGCAAGGCAGCAGAGTTCCCAGAGTTGCACGTGTCACTCACAGCCATGTGTCACCCACACCTGTGTGTCACCTACGTGCAAAGCATACCACATACACAGCCCCTGCTGTGCCTCTCACACCTAACACAGACTTCTCTGAACTCTCCATTTCTGTGGGCTCCCACCAGACAGTCAAAGTTAACCAGGCAAAGCACAGGAAGGGGCAAAAGAAGAGGCACTGGGCCTGCCTGGGCCTGGCCTCGGGCTCAGGCTCACAGCCTGCAGGCAAGGGGTCACACAGATGTCAGCACCTCTCTGAGATCCTTCCAAGAAGGACAGCATCCCCAGGGCTCCCTCAAAGCCAAACGAGTGCCCCTCAACAGCAGAACTCCTGACTCTTAGTGGAAAGGGACATCAGAAACCAGAGGCCCCTGCAAATCAGGATGGCAGGTACCATGTCATAAAGATCTTTGTCAAAAAAAAAAAATAAATAAAGATCTTTGTCACTGGGAAACTGAGGCCAGCCAGACTTTCCTGTCAGACAGAAATCTCTGTGAAGAGCATAGTACTCTTACTTCTTTCCCACCGGCCAGCTCTGAAGGGCCAGTCTGTAGAGAGCTCCCGTCTTCCTCCTAGGGAAGACATGTTTGGCCTTCATTGACTGACTTCTGGCCTTCTGACAACCTCTCTCACCTCACCAAGAAGCACATTCTGTGGTGTTCTGCTGCTACAGATAAGGCAGCACACTGGGGTGCCTGGGTGGCTCAGTTGTTAAGCAGCTGCCTTCAGCTCAGGTCTGGGATGGAGTCCCATGTCCCGCTCCTTGCTCTGCAGGAAGCCTGCTTCTCCCTCTCCCACTCCTCCTGCTTGTGTTCCCTCTCTCACTGTCTCTCTCTGTCAAATAAATAAAATCTTAAAAGGAAAAAAAGAAAAAGACAGGGGGGCACTCAAGCATCCCAAAACAACATCTCTCTCCACAGGGTGGCGGCTCTCTGTACCCTGGCATTCAGTAAACCATGACAAGAGGCAGCCATGTACACCCCTGAATTTTTCATTCCATTCTGGACAAAGGCAATGGTTCAGGATGGGGAGATTCCAAGGGAGGGTTGTTTTTAGGTGGCACTGTTAGCCAGAGCCGCCATGGGAAATGAGAGAAAAGAAAGTGGGTATCAGCTTTTTTCTCTCTACTCCTGTCTTCTCTGGGCACGTGGCTAGTGAGTGGCTTCCTCAGAGTGTAAGCCAAGGTCAGCAGGCAAGGGGCGGGCTGCTCCAAAAGCTGAGCTCTGCGGCCTTCAGGCCTACCTAGAGAACCTCTCCAGCACAGGAGGCCATGACTGGCTTTGCTGCCAGGCCACTTCATCTCCAGCAGTCCTCTCCTGCTTGGGATGTCCAGGCACAATAGGCAGATGGAAGGCAAGGAAACAGAAGCCAACAAAAGCTGCCTCAAATTCACAGAGCGAGGACTGAACGAGAGATCTTTAAAAAATCAATACTGGGATGCCTGGGTGGCCCAGTTGGTTAAGCGGCTGCCTTTGGCTCAGGTCATGATCCCAGCGTCCTGGGATCGAGTCCCGCATCTGTCTCCTTGCTCAGCAGGGAGCCTGCTTCTCCCTCTGCCTCTGCCTGCCACTCTGTCTGCCTGTGCTCGCTCCTGCTCTCTCTGACAAATAAATAAATAAAATCTTAAAAAAAAAAAATCAATACTTACTGTTAATGAAGTGAAAGTCATGCACATCCCACCAAAGCCATTCAGAGCCAGGGAAACGAAGATGAGCACGGAGAGGGCTGTAAGGAAACGGAAAGCTCATCATCAGGGAACCACAGCTGAGCTTCCGGGAGGTGAGGGCCTGGCCCAGTGCCTCGAAGGGGAGCAAGCGGAATGGATGACAAGCCATCTGGGGTTAGTGACGGACACCTGGGGAGCTGGAACAGCCTCTTCCTCTCCACCCTCCTCTTGCCATTTTACAGATCCTGGGTTCCTGTGAAAGGTGTAGCCCCATCCCCCTTTCTGCACTAACCTTAGCAGCAAGCCACAGGCCTAAAGAGGCTGCTTTCTCCGAAACCAAAAACACAGGTGCTCAAAAATTAGTGAATGAGACCGGCCTAGATTTTGGCAAAACTCAAGTCCTATTTTGGTGTTTGTTCTGAAAGTCCTTGAAGCAATGGCTCTACCTGAACAGGGTTGGGGACCAGCTGGATTCTAAGCCATCTTTTTTTTCTTTTTAAGTAAGCGCTACGCCCAACTTGGGGCTCGCACTCATGCCCTGAGATCAAGGGTTGCATGCTCTTCCAACTGAGCCGGCCAGGTGCCCCAACTTCTAATCCATCTTTATAGTGCTGGCCTGGACTGCCTCTGGGGACTCAGCTCCCAAGTTATGCATGCACCCCACAGCTGGCCTGGTTCTAGAACTCAGGTTGGTATCGGGGAGGGCACCGGGGCCTGGCCTAGCTTGGTGATGGGATGGGAGTATTGCACACCCCAGGAGCTTCTCTCAGACATCTATCTGGAGTGACCACTGTCTTACCCAGTCCCCCATTTAAGACAAGTGACAGGGTGAAAGCTATCAGGCATCTCCTCTGACTTGAGCAGCGAGCCCCAGGCCTGGCATGGCTAGAGCAAACGGGACTGCAAGCACCTTTGGGCACTCTCTCCCCAGTCCCTGACAAAAGGGTAGAGGAAAAGCATACTCACAGTTCGGGTTACTTGCTCCATAGGCAATCAGCAAGCAGGAGACAGCAAAGCAGGCACTAAAAACAAGGAGAAATAGTATTTATTATTACTGTTG
Source organism: Taxidea taxus jeffersonii (assembly GCA_003697995.1). Classification (NCBI taxonomy): domain Eukaryota; kingdom Metazoa; phylum Chordata; class Mammalia; order Carnivora; family Mustelidae; genus Taxidea; species Taxidea taxus. Next base: position 105,739 of record ML097987.1, read on the forward strand.
TTGTTAATGGTGTTCTTTGGAAGTATTTGGGTCAGATGCTTCCAGAAAATTCACATACATTCTCTTGTTTAATTTAACAATTCTGAGGATTACAACTGGCTCCATTTTACTGATAAAGAAAATAAGACAAAGAAAAAACCTGGGGCGCCTGGGTGGCTCAGTGGGTTAAAGCCTCTGCCTTCAGCTCAGGTCATGATCCCAGGGTCCTGGGATCGAGCCCCGCATCGGGCTCTCAGCTCAGCAGGGAGCCTGCTTCCCTTCCTCTCTCTCTGCCTACTTGTGATCTCTCTCTGCTTAACAAGGAGCCTGCTTCCCTTCCTCTCTCTCTGCCTGCCTCTCTGCCTACTTGTGATCTCTGTCTGTCTCAAATAAATAAATAAATCTTTAAAAAAAAAAGAAAGAAAGAAAAAACCACACGTTCTCACAAAGTCTCATAGCCAGCAGCTGTCTAAGCTAGAATTCAGGGCCCAAAGGCAGATCTGGTGAACAACACGCTACACTAACCCCCCCATCCTCAGAGTGGAGAGGCCAGGGTTTTGAAGTGAGTGGGCACAACCCATTCCCCGGGTTCCTATGCCCGCTCTGTAGGGGAATGGCAGAACGCCATCAAGCATGAGGGCCCTGAGCAGCAGCTTCCGAATCCTGTCTGCTTAGCTCCATTCTGGGGACCAAGGCCTCTTAGGCTCCAAAGAACGAAGGAGACTGATCCTCTACCCATTCCCTTCGCGGTCACAGAGCTCACCCATTGCAAACCACAGCCCTGCAAATGATCATTTCCAGCAGACTGGCCTGGGGAGGGCTGTGGACTGAGAGGACCCCCTGCTTGGCAGACTGACCCTGAGTCTGGCAGACTGGAGCTTTATAGGCCAGGGACATGCACCTCAGGAAGTGCAAACCAGTGTTCTTAATGACAAGCAACCATGAGCCTTCCCAAGCAGGCCCAGGCCCCGAGCCTTTCTTATGCAATACTAGCACACAGCAAGGACCACAGGACGCAATACTAGCACACAGCAAGGACCACAGGACGTACTCATTTGGTGGCAGAATGGAGAGGAACCCCACTCTAGGTGGGCATTTAGGGAGCTGACAGTGCAGCTGACAGCAGGGACCAAGATTCTCCACAGTGGGGATCTCAGCCCAGGAGTCCCACCTGCCCGCCCCCAGCCCCTGCACTGACCTGCCCAGCAGCCTGAGCTTCCTTGGGCCATATTTGTCCATGACGATGCCTAGAGGCAAGGTGATGGCACTGAGCAGGAAGGAGCCTACGGTGAAGGCCAAGTTGAGCATCTCATCCTGGGCCTTGCAGCTAAGCCAGCCATTCATCCAGCTCATCTCCTCGGATTCCTGCTCCGGCTCTGCTGTGCCCCCCACTGTGCCGTTGGTGACAGTATCTGCGTGTGTAGAGGGAGGGAAACTTGATCACAGGGTTGAGGCAGGGATTCCCAAAGATCAGAGGGGCAGCTGCACATTCAGACCCCACTGGAAATGTCAGGGCTGGCTCTGGCTACCCCAGGCAGGCTTGACTGCCTGTGTATCTGGCCCCAGCCCCTTGGAGCAGTAACGCAGAAGCTCTTATCTTTTGTAGAAGTTGCAAACCTTCTGGAGACTCTAATAAAGGAATCTATGCTCTTCCTCCTCCGAAAATGCACACAAAGGCTTGCCCACAGTTTCAGGGGTTTCCCGTGTCCCTTGAGGCACGCATGAGTCCCAGCTTGAGATTCCCATTTGAGAGTAACCTACACCAGAGAAGAGTAGGACTTAGGACCCAGCCTAGGCTGTGGGGTCACCGGCCGGCTGAAAATCTCAGCAGCTCTGTCCATGGAAATAGACTGCGGCCAGTCTATCAGGGCTCCATCCTAGACCACCTGAGAGGGACAAGCTGCTGGGGTCACTGCAATGCCCTGGTTCTCCTCGGCCAACCAAGGGGAAGATCAGAACCCCTTGGTGAAGTTTTTTTTTTTTTTTTTTT
>RCUC01109848.1:0-48301 GCA_003697995.1 Taxidea taxus jeffersonii
TTTATTTATTTATTAGACAGAGATCACAAGTAGGCAGAGAGGCAGGCAGAGAGAGGAAGGGAAGCAGGCTCCCTGCTGAGCAGAGAGCCCCATGCAGGGCTCGATCCCAGGACCCTGGGATCATGACCTGAGCCGAAGGCAGAGGCTTTAACCCACTGAGTCACTAGGCACCCCTAATTTTTTAATTGAGCTGTAAATTGAGCTCAATTTTAAATTAAACTGTAATTTCTTGACAAAGATGCAGAGTTACTGGAATTCTTGTATATCAGTAGTGGGAATGTTAAATGGAAAAGCAGTAGAAAGCAGATTGATGATTCCTCAATAAATTTAACATAAAGTTCCCACTTGACCTAGCAATTCCACTTCTAGGTATCTATCCAAGAAAAATGAGGAAAACACTCCCATACAAAAACTTGTGCACAAATATTCATAGCAGCATTATTTATAATAGCTAAAAGATGAAGACAACCCAAATGTTTACCACTGGATGAATGGATAAACAAAATGTGATTTATACATAAAATGGAATATCACTTAGCCCTAAAAGGGAATAAAGTACTGATACAGGCTACAACATAGATAAACCTAGAAGACCTCACTGAAGGAAACAAGTCAGACACAAAAGGGCACATATTTTGATTCCATTTATATGAAATCTTTAGGTAAAGATTAGGTAAATCTGTAGAGACAAAGATTGGTGGTTTCCGGGGGTTGGGGAGCAGGGAGATGGGGACTTTTAATAGCACAGGGATTTTCTTAGATGATGAAAATGGTTTGGAACTACACAGAGGTGATAGAGACACAACATTGTGAATGCCACCGAACTGAATCCTTTAAAATGGGTAGTTATAGGTTATTTAGTGAATGTCATCTCAACAAAAAGGAGGCAGGAGGAGAAGGTGGAGGGTAGATTTTGGCCTTCAGGCCGCAGTTTGCAACCTCCTGTCTAAGCATTTGTAAATGTTTCCCCTTTGTTAAAAGCAGCTTTTGCTTTTCACCTTGTGACCTCTTACTCCAGCTTACCTGTCACCAGGGACCCTTTCCTGACCCACCAGACTGAGTGAGCGGAGTCACAGCATCTCACTCTATCCTGGGCCATAGCAGTTAGCACCCTGTGTTGCTGTTGTTTGCTTCCTTCCCAGAAACCCTTATCATGTGTCCTTAAGGGAAGGGTCTGGATACATTCACTTTCCTTATCCTTAGCTCCTTTCATGGTGCCTGGCACAAAAGGAAGCATTTTTTTAAAAAGATATTTATTTATTTATTTATTTGACAGACAGAGATCACAAGCAGGCAGAGAGGCAGGCAGAGAGAGAGAGGAAGGGAAGCAGGCTCCCTGTAGAGCAGAGAGCTTTATGCGGGGCTCGATCCCAGAACCCTGGGATCATGACCCGAGCCAAAGGCAGAGGCTTTAACCCACTGAGCCACCCAGGTGCCCCCAAAAGGAAGCATTTTTGCATTGAATCTTTGTCAGCTGCAGTCCTCAACATGCACTTCCCGAAGCACACAACATGCAGCACCCCTGCAAGATGGACTTTACTAGGCAGGAGCCTTAAGGCTCACAAGCAGGTCACTGGCCAGTGTAGCCTCTGAGTGGGTCCATGAAGACAGCCAGTTCAGGAGTCCAGGTCTCAGTCTTGATCTCAGGTGTTCTCTCTGCTCCACCTCTTCTTGGCTTTAGTCTTTTCCAGCACTGGGTCTCAAAAATACTATCTCCATATTGTCTCCAATTTTCCTATCCTCACCTGGGAGAGTGAGTCTTGTCCTGTCCTTATTCTTACTTAAGAATTCTCTTGCTCATTCTTCTGCTAGAGCGCACACACTAGTTTACCAGTTGCTCCCCTGTTCTTCCCTCCTTCCAGCCCTTGGCAATCATTCATCTACTCTGTCTTTCTGGATTTCCTTATTTTGGATGTTTCACATGTGGCCTTTGTGAATGGCTTCTTTCACTTGCCTGTTTTCAAGGTTCATCATGTTGTAGCATGAATTGGTACTTTGCATAGTACTTCAACATAAGTGTCTGCAGTAGAAAAAAGTACAAAGGAAAGATTCTTGAAAAAGAAAAATGTTGGGGCGCCTGGGTGGCTCAGTGGGGTAAATAAAGCCTCTGCCTTTGGCTCAGGTCATGATCCCAGGGTCCTGGGATCGAGCCCCGCATCGGGCTCTCTGCTCTGCCGACCGCCTGCTTCCTCTTCTCTCTCTCTCTGCCTACTTGTGATCTCTGTCTGTCAAATAAATAAATAAATCTTAAAAAAAAAAAGAAAAATGTTGTAGCCTTTGTTTGCCTTTTTATGGAGTGTGAGGGTAGGTGGCAGTTACCCTGGGGATCTGAATTTACCCACAGAGTGCAGAGGGGCTCATTTGACTGTGATGGCGATTTGAATGTTGGATTCTAGGGGCTTGAGCTGTGATACTGTCATGTGTCATTTACTTATATCTCTTTACTTAGCTTCTTGAGCATTTGACATTGGATATAAATATATAGAAATTCTTTGCTAGAAAATAGAAGTTCTAAGTTTTATAAAAGATATTAGCCTAATTAATTTTTTAAAAAGATACTAGCCTTATTGGGGTTTACTAAATACAATTTTTACTATTTATAAATTTCAGAAAACCCAGTTTTCAAAATTAGCCCATAATCTCCTCCTCCTGATTAAGCTACTCTTTTAACACTTTAGTTTTTCTTCCCAAGACTTACTTTATATGAGTATTTATGTGTATGCGTAGAATGTATGTATATATAGATTTACACATACAAACATTGAATGTACACTTAGACACATCCACAAACATGTATAAATGCATACCTACATGTATACACACATTTTACATTTAACAAATTGGGACCACTATCTTACTGTTTTGTAGTCTTATTTTCTCCCTGGTGTTTGCAATCATCTTTCCACATCAAATATAGAGTTGTATCATGTCTTTTATATCTAATAGTCTTGATTTTTATTAGAGAAACCATTATCAACATATGAGACTGTCATTTTAGGAACATTTTTAACAATTTATATCCTCTCTTTTCTCTCCCTTTCATTGCAAAATGTCTTGTCTTAGCAAAACCGTGTCGTTGGGGCAATGCAGCTCTACTCTGTGGATAGGAAGGTTTCACAACCCATAGAAGGCCATGCTGCTGCTTTTGCAGAGTTCAAGAGTGAGGGGAATGCCAAGCCTGCCACCCTTTTCTGCTTTGCTGTACGTAGTCCCACAGGGGGCAAGGTAAGCTCTCCACTTTGTCTTCACCCTCAAAAAAGTGTCCTGAGTGAGTGTTGGGAGTCTCTGTCCACGTGTAAATTGGTAGCTACTTAGCCAACATTTCAAAACCAGTTTATAGTTGGGAGTGGGGAACAGTTTGCAAGTGCTTCATGGAAATGAAAGTTCTTAAGAGTATTTAGAGCAACTCCCTGTTGTACATGTTGGTGGGTTCACAGCCAGTCTTTGTAAAGTCAGTAATGTGATGTCAGCTCTACCAATTAATTGGTCCTTTTGCCCTAAAAAAGTCCTCTTTGACAGAGTCTATTGAGCATGGGCTGCACACCCATGGTTTCTGCTCTCACACAGCAGGCTCGTGGAGGCAACAGCTGTGAAAGAACCAATGCACACTATCCTAATGTAAGGCGTGGGTCCTGTTTGCTTCTGGCCAGGTGGTAGGAGCTGCAGAGTGGAGGCCATGCTCTGGGAGCAGGTTGAGTTTTTTTAGGCTCAAGCACATGGCTAGCATCTGTTCACCAGGGCTGCTGTAGGCAAAGATAGGTGTAAGAATTCAGGAGGTTGAGTAGACCTGCGGTTCCATAGTTGCGTAACTCACCTTGAGAGTGGCCTTAAAACAGTGTCCTTATCTCAGTATACTCTTGTCAGAAATACTTCCTGAAGTCATTATTTTGAGTTGGTCACTAGCCCTCAAGTGTTCCCCAAAGAAGACCGCTAAATCAGTATGTGGTCCCAAACTTCATCATCTTAAATTTTCTTCATTGGATACGTTGGTCTCCTGTGTAATATACATCATGCCCTCCTTAGGTGAGAACCACTAGAAAAATAGGAGTCAGGCAAAGGTGTCCTATAGGCTTTCCACCTTGTCACAGACAGAGCTAGGCAGCCACAGGCACCCTTGCAAAGGCAGAACCTGTCCCGCCAAGCTCCCTGTGAAGAACACACCAGAACAAGACCCCTGTAAGACAGGTGTGCCCATTTATCTCCTGGACTCAGCTGTGAAGCAGGCAGTTCCCCTCAGGGCAGAGCTGTGGCTAGGAACAGTCTTCCATGGTGGGGACCCCCCACAGCAGCCATCCCAAGAGCCACCTCGTTTTGTGGTTGAATCTCACTTCCCCTACCACAGTGGCAGGTGTGGGTCCCTTCAGTCGACCTCTCAGCCTTTGCCCCCTGCGGACACCCCTTCTAGTCCAGTCCAGCTGCACTTATGGAAATGGCTCGGTAGTCTCCTCATATAGATCTGAGTTTTGTCTGGACTCCAGTTCCTTGTTCCTTTCTTTTTTTTTTTTTTCCCTTGTTCCTTTCTTACAGGAAAGTACCACTTGCCGATAGTTGTGCTCTTCTCCCATCACCCCCCAAAGAAGCCTGGCTTTCTTACCCATGCCCCCGCTTCTGTTGACAGTGTCCCCATCCTTCCCAACTCCCAAGCAAGAAACACGGCCCTTGAGCTCCATTCTATTCCTGTTACCACTGTCCATCCTCTAGCAAGTCTCACATCTATGGCAGATGAAGCCCTTGTTACCCATATTTGGGTTAGAGAATAGTCATTTATTAGGTCCTCAGACCCATCCCACCCCTCAAAAAGAATTTTCCCAAACTACCATTTCTTTTAAGTGCCTGAATTCGAAGAGTTTAGTCTCCCCTGCATCTTAACTTGGAGTGGCCCCTGCTCACTTGCTACATTAGCCCTCCCCCTCTAGCCCATCTCCCTGCTTACCTCAAGCCTCTTTGGTATTTCCCCCTCCTGTCTGCCAGGCCAAATCCTCACTATTCTCTAAATTTACTCATCAGTTTCTTCTGAGGGCACCCCCTCCAACCCTTGTCATTTTGTGTCTTTGACCACCCTTACTTGTGATTTTTTCCAGACTTGTTTTAGCTTTGGTACCTTTTCATTAGATGAGAGGAACTTGAAGCTGTTCTGATAAAAGCAGGGATGGAGCCCCTTATCCACTTTCATTCTTCCCGATTCTCCAAAGATTCTTATGAACCTCCCTCCCCAAGCAAAACCTTGAGAAGCTCTCAGGCCTTTGGCATAATCGACTGTCTTGTGAGTTTGGTGTTCAGTTACAAGATCTTGTCTACTAACTGATTTGTGTTAGTCTGAGCCATGTCCAGCAGAGCCCCTTGTTTCATGGGCTTCTACACTAAAGCCCAGAGAGGGGAGAAGCAATTCGGACAACATGCTGGAACTAAATGTTGCTCAGGTTTCCAGTGTTATTTTTTTCCTGTATCCTTGATGGTGGGCAGCAGGTTAGTGAGTAGCATGAGCACTCCAACCGAGAGAATATCTTTTTTGTTTGTAAGTTTTATCATTAGCCCTACAAAGTATGGGCTGTGGCTCTACTTACCACTGGGCATTGGTTAGCATCAGTCTGCCACCAATATGTTTACTTGGATTGACTTAAATCTCTTCTCTAGTTGCACATAATTGAAGTTGGACAGCCTGCAGCAGGAAACCAGCCTTTTGTAAAGAAAGCTGTGGATGTGTTTTTCCCTCCAGAGGCTCAGACTGATTTCCCAGTGGCTATGCAGGTATGAATGTGCTGCCCACTACATGAGTTAGAACAAATATGGGTCTGGGGTGGGGGGAGTGGGGAACAGCAGGTAACAGGTTCCTGTGCTTCAGAAGATGCCTGAATAGATATATTAGACCTCCCGATCCCATCTCATTTATTCTTTTCCTACCCCCCAAAACCCCCACGTTGCATCTCCACTTCCTCATATCAGGGAGATCATATAAGAAGAAAACAATCTTTATAGCTGAACCAATTAGATGTAAAATATATCAGAGATCTCACTATTTGTCTATTTAAAAAGTTAGATACACTTTCTCAACAAAATTGGGATCATATTGGGCGCCTGGGTGGCTCAGTTGGTTAAGCAGCTGCCTTCAGCTCAGGTCATGATCCCGGAGTCCCACATGATCAAGTCCCACATCGGGCTCCCAGCTCCACGGGGAGTCTCCTTCTTCCTCTGACCTTCTAGCCTCTCATGTTCTCTCTCACTATCTCTCTCTCAAATAAATAAATAAATAAATCTTAAAAAAAAAATCGGGATCATATTTATTTATGTAAGATCATACAATCTACTCTCCCTTTTTACTTTTTTGTTCAGTACATCATAGGCATTTGGTATGACATAAGGTATGACATTCTTTGTTAATGTTTTGAGAAGTAAACATTTATTTTTAGGCACGTACCATAATTGTAGGATGGTTTAGCTCTTGGCTTTTTTTCTGTTCTCACATATTTGACAATACTTAATGATGATTTCTTTTTTAATTTTTTTAAATGATAATTTTTTTCCTTTTTTTTAAAAAAAATTTTTTTTATAAACATATAATGTAACCCCACCACCCTCTCCCGACACCCCTCCGTTGCCCAACCCTCCTCAGTTTGTTTTATGACATTAAGAGTCTCTTTTGGTTTTTCTCCCTCCTGATCCTATCTTGTTTCATTTATTCTTTTCCTACCCCCCTAACCACCCCCCCCATTGCATCTCCACTTCCTCATATCAGGGAGATCATATGATAGTTGTCTTTTTCCAATCGACTTATTTCGCTACTGGAAATAGGTATGTAAGCAAATACATTTTTGCCCCACAAAGAGAAATTGACCTTTTTTCTGCTTTAGAGAAATATATATGTCCATAAATTTCCAACAATATCAGTAAACATAACAATAGAATTAAATAGCAACTGAAATCCTACCCTACTGTTAACTGTGACTACCCCTTTGGAAATTTTTTCATATGCATGCACTTGTGAAGATATATACAAATAGGGTCTTTTTTTTTTTTTAAGATTTTATTTATATGTCAGAGAGAGAGAAAAAGCAGGGGAAGCAGCTGGCAGAGGGAGAAACAGTCTCCCTGCTAAGCAGGAGCCCGATGTAGGACTCCATCCCAGGACCTTGGAACCATGATCTGAGCCAAAGGCAGACTCTTAACCAACTGAGCCACCGACATGTCCCTACAAATAGAGTCTTATGAAATGGCTTGGCACTGGCCTTCAGCTTTATGACCTTCTCTGTGTCATAGACCGTCCCACACCAACTAAATATATATAATATTTTAATGTCTGTATCTTCTGTTCTGTGGATATCTAACTCATTTAGACAATCCCCCATTGGGTAGTTATGTTTACAGTAAACACTTCTAGGAGTATTATTAATCCAATGCTCAGTCCAAGGATAAACTCCTACAGGTGAAACTACTGGGTCAGGGACGTGTGCACGACCATGCTGGACAATGTCTAGTGATATTCACGCCGTCCCTGTGATTATTGTCAAGATGGGGTGGGTTTACCACTCTTACGAATCTTGTTAATTGCCTCTTCCTGATCTTGGCACTTTTTCTTTTGGGCTCTTTATCTTGTAAGAACTCTATGTAGTTTTCGGATACTAAGTGCCTGGTGTGTTTCAAATAAATATTTCTCTCTAGTCATAGCAGAAATTTATTTGTGGTGTGTTCCAGCTTGTGGAAGATTTGCATTTTTGTGTGACTTGGGTATCATATTTTGAAAAATTCTACACCCCAAAGTGATGAAAATGTTCACCCATATTTGCTTCTTTTACTTTCTTAGTTTTATTTACTTTTTATGTAAAAATCTTTGACCCACCTGGAATTTACTTTGATCTAAAAAATAAGATGAAGAGCCAGTTCTTTTTTTTTTTTTAAGATTTTATTTATTTATTTGACAGAGAGTGAGCACAGCAGGGAGAGCAGTATGCAGAGAGAGAGGGAGAAGCAGGCTTCCCTGCTGAGCAGGGAGCCCAATGAGGGGCTTGATCCCAGGATGCTGGGATCATGATCTGCACCAAAAGCAGATGCTTAATGACTGAGCCACCCAGGCTCCCAGAGAACCAGTTCTTTACACTCATCCCCCATCCCCATATAGCCAGCTGGTTATATCAGCATTGTATACTGTTTAAAGTCTGTTTTCTACTGTTATGAAATACTACTCAGTCATGTTAAATTCTTATATATGTTTGATTCTATTTCAGTGTTCTCAGTTAAGTTTTGTCTGTTTTTGTTTCTTCCTATTCTGGTACCCTATTTTTTACTACCATACTTTCAAAATTTACTCTAGGTTTGGGGTGCCTGGCTGGCTAAGTTGGAGGAGTTTGTGACTCTTGATCTTGGGGTCATGAGTTCGAGCCCCACTTGGGGTGTTGAGATTATGTAAATAAATAAACTTGTTTAAAAATAAATAAAGTTGCTGTTGGTTTTATAATTTTTTTAAGTTTATCCAGAACTTTCTCCTTATTTTATGAACTCACAGCTTTTTCTGAAGGGATTTGGTAAGAAAGTCAGGGAGAGGATAGTTAGATCTGAAAGACAAATGCAATAGCCTGACTTATTGGACCTTTATTTGAGAGGAGTCAGGGAAAGTATTGGCTTTAAAACTAGTTCCCAAGTGGGCATGACTAGAATCAACTTGGGATCCATGTCTCAGTAGCACACTGCTCCCACCAGTGATAAATGACCTATTGGGCTAAGGAACTCAAGATCCTCTTTCATCATTTGTGAACCCTTTTGCCCTATTTGGTTTCTCCTTACTTTTCTACTTGTTGTTCTCTGTCTTTCTATAGATTGGAGCTAAACATGGTATTATTTACTTGATCACAAAGTATGGCTATCTTCATCTGTATGACCTAGAGTCTGGCGTATGCATCTACATGAATCGTATTAGTGCTGACACAATCTTTGTTACTGCTCCACATGAACCTACTTCTGGAATTATCGGTATCAACAAAAAGGGACAGGTATGGAACTGAGGGTTCATCTCCCATCTATTCCATTCACTGGGGACTGCAGCTTAACTTTCCCTCCTCCTTCAGGCAAGTGGTCAAATATAGATAGTTAGCTCCTGTTATTCAACTTACACCCATGTCTCCCTTTTCCTTTCTACCATCGCTTTGCCTCTCGGATAGCACCATTCTTAACATAGAATTGGTTCTGAAAAGAGTAGCTCCCTGCACAAAGTTTATACCAGTGGAGCAGTGGTTCTGATACATACCACCAACATGTTCAGGCCAGGCACAGGTTGATTGGGGAGGGTTGAAAAGCAGGTACTATTCTACCTAAATTACCTTTCTCAACTAAAAAAGACAGTTAAAGGAAGGAAATCTGTGCTATTTTAAAAAAAAGAAAAAAAAAAGAACATTGAGATGAAAAACATTGAGATGAAAAATCAGTTCCACCTACCCAAATAGGTCATTTTGGCAGAGTCATCTAGGATGCATCAATAGTCGGTGTCCACGCAACTTGATGTTTTTCTCATTTGACCATGTTATTTATTATAAATACCATGGTATTTTCTGCTGCCATTAGGTGTTTGGCTCCTGTGCATCTTGTCACTATTGGAGCCAATGTTCTAGACATACCCAGCCTGAGCCTTAGAACTTTGCTGATACTGCAGTGCCTTCGGGTGGGATGTTGGCAGTGTGTGTATATGGAGCACTGTCCTGGGTTAGGCCAGTTTCACTTGTTGGTTCTTTACAGGTGCTGTCCATTTGTGTCGAGGAAGATAACATTGTGAATTATGCAACCAATGTGCTTCAGAATCCAGACCTTGGTCTGCGTTTGGCCATTCGTAGCAACCTGGCTGGGGCGGAGGAATTATTTGTGAGAAAATTCAGTACTCTCTTTGCACAGGGGAACTATGCTGAAGCCGCCAGAGTAGCAGCATCTGCACCAAAGGTAATGGCCCTCGAATGCTATGTGCCAGCCTGAGAGTAAAGTAAATTATAAAAGCATTCACTACTGATGTTGGAGTTTCTTAACTGTTTTGTTAGTTGTCTTAGCTTTAAAATTTTGCACCAATTGCATGACAACAATGAGACAAATCAATGAAAAGCATATTCCCGCTGCAACATTTAAAAAAAAATTTGTTCAGTTCTTATTTATGTGTATGCGTATTTCACACCCAGGTTCTTAGCACGGAAAATGCAGAGCTATATTATACATCAAGTGGATGTACCACATTTTATTTACTCACATTATACTTTTGACTTTCTTCACTCATCGGGAGTGTAACAGTACTGCCTAGGGCATTTTCTTTTATTTATTTCATTAGGATAAATTGTCCTGGCCCTAGTTCTGCTTCTGAGCAAAGACAACTATCATATGATCTCCCTGATATGAGGAAGTGCTGATAAAAGTTTTTGAGTTGCTTCTCCTTGAAAGGGATTTTTCTGTCTTTCAAGTAATGCTTATGAGCAAACCATTTCTAATCTTCACCCAGGACTTTGATATTTTGAATTAGAATGTAATGGTGGTAGTACTTCGCTACTGCAAGGCTGATTTAGAAGTCTAATTCTCACCCTTGTTAGAAGTCACTTGTGGGACTGACATCCATTGTGTTTATAGTCTTTTTTTTTTTTTAAGATTTTATTTATTTGTCAGAATGAGAGAAGGAGCGCACAAGCAAGGGGAGCACAGGCAGAGGGAGAAGCAGGCTCCTCACTGAGCAGGGAGCCCAATGTGGGACTCGATCCCAGGACCCTGGGATCATGACCTAAGCCAAAGGCAGATGCTCAACTGACTGAGCCACTCAAGCGTCCCTGTGTTTGTGATTTTTGCTGAAGGTGGAAGCCATTGCCTTGGTAGAGGACTTTCTGTCCCTGACAGTTAATTCAGGGTAGAATTTCCATTGGCAGATATTTTATTTATTTGAGAAAGAGAAATAGTGAGAGAGAGCACAAGCAGGGAGTTGAGAGAGAAACGGGTTCACTGTGAGCAAGGAACCCAATGTGGGGCTAAGTCCTAGATCAGAATCTGACCTGAAGGCAGACGCTTAATGGCCTGAGCCATCCAGGTACCCTGGATTTTTTTTTTTTTAAATACAGGCCAGGGGATGCCTGGGTGGCTCAGTTGGTTAAGCAGCTGCCTTCGGCTCAGGTCATGATCCCAGCGTCCTGGGATCGAGTCCCGCATCGGGCTCCTTGCTTGGCAGGGAGCCTGCTTCTCCATCTGCCTCTGCCTGCCACTCTGTCTGCCTGTGCTTGCTCTCTCTCTCTAACAAATAAATAAATAAAATCTTTAAAAATAAATAAATAAATACAGGCCAGTTAAGTAAAGGGACAGCTTGTGATTGTAACGTAACAATGTACATTTCCATTTGTCATCAGGGAGTCCTACGTACCAGTGACACTGTTCGAAAGTTCCAGAGTATTCCCGCCCAGCCTGGGCAGGCCTCTCCTTTGCTCCAGTACTTTGGAATCCTGCTTGATCAGGGTCAGCTCAATAAACTTGAATCCTTAGAACTTTGCCGTCCAGTGCTTCAGCAGGGACGCAAGCAACTTTTAGAAAAATGGCTGAAAGAAGATAAGGTACAAACACGAAATCACAGCCCTCAGCACCATTTGAAAATTAGGTCACAGGTTCCTCTGGTCCTAATCTTGCCCTGTCTCTTTGGCACAAAACAGCTGGAGTGTTCAGAAGAACTTGGAGATTTGGTCAAAACTGCTGACCCTACACTTGCTCTGAGTGTGTATCTTCGGGCGAATGTGCCGAGCAAAGTTATCCAGTGTTTTGCAGAAACAGGCCAATTCCAAAAAATTGTCCTCTATGCCAAAAAGGTAATGCATGCCTAACTAATTAGAATTTTACAGATACTTAATTTGTGGTGGGTGATTGCTGATTCTGAGGTTTATGAAATACCCTTCCTTCTATGGCATTGCTCTAGTGTGAGTTGTAGGTGTTGCTGCTAGCATCTGTCACTCAGTGATAATGATCCTGTTTTATTCTCTTCAGTTTTTTATTTTCCTGTTTTATGTTTACAGTCCTTCCAGTGCCCTTCCAGTTGGGGATTTTCTGGTAATTTTTAAAAGATTTTATTTATTTATTTGAGAACGAGAGAGATAGCAAGAAAGAGCAGAGTAGGAGCAGCAGACAGAGGGAAAAGCAGACTCTCCACTGAGCAGGGAGTGGGGCTCGATCTTGGTACCCTGGGATCATGACCTGAATCGAAGGCAGACGCTTAATCTACCTTCTGTAATTTTATCTTGTTCTTTTTCTCCCTTTTCCCTCATCCCCCTCAGCACCAACCCATGTTAAACCCATGTTTCAGTGGGGGCCCACTGCAGCTTGTCCGTGAAGCAAACTGGCCTGAGTGCTGGGTGTTGGTCAGAGCTGGCACACTTGTCAGGGTGATTTCTTTGTGGTCCAGGCTGTTTATGTAGTTGATTGTAACTCCACATACATGGCATCATCACATAAGTGGGTGTTGTGTTTGGCATAGGTGCAGCATGTATACATGTTAATATCATTTCTCATTTCTTTGTAAACACAAGTTCGAAACAAAGGATGGGAGCTTTTTTTTTTCTTAACCACTCAGAGTGTTTTGTTTATTTTTCCAACGGGTGTTCCCTGGCTTCTAGGTTGGCTATGTCCCAGACTGGATCTTTTTGCTGAGGAGTGTGATGAGGATCAGTCCAGACCAGGGCCTGCAATTTTCTCAAATGCTAGTGCGAGAGGAAGAGCCATTGGCCAACATTGACCAGGTGAGCATCAGCAGTTGTTTGAGACAGCTTTTTGTGGCTTGTATAACTGTCAAGATCTCTTTTGTTTTTCTCTTATCAGTGTCTTGATTCTTTTCTTTGTCTGCTATTAATCTTCCAGTTTTAAAAATCTGATGTACCAGGGAAGCTTATCTTCTAGTCTTATTGTTTGAATGCCTGTCATTTACTTTAGTTTTGAAGTGTTTTAGAGGATTTATGTGTCCAGTTGTGAGGATCTTATTTCTTTGTGTGGTGGTTGGGGGTAGGGAGTGAGGATGTTATCTGACAGCAGCAGCCCCACCCTGTGCCCCACCTCATTATCCTCTGCTGACTGAGGCCACCTGAATTCTGCCTGCGTACCTGGTTATGGTGAGTGCTTTCGAGTCTGCAGACTTTCATCTTGTGGGTGTCTGACTAACCTGGAGTTAGGTGAACGTGAGACTATTATTTTAGCATAACGTAGTTAGTGTTTAGATATAAACACATGTCTAGTTGCCTTCAGTAAGCTATGTGCAAAGGGCTCTGGGTAATACAGAGATATGTAACAAAACTTGAAGCAGGGCAAAACCAGCAATCTGTATAGATATAATTATAAGTACAGTTATACTAGGTTTACACATTGTGGAATTTGCAGGATTTTGGAGATCATGATTAAGGGGTTTGAGCCAAATTTATGTAGATCTCAAGGGGAAAGAAAACTCCAGATTACATCTGGACTGTATTTCATAGTTCTAAAGTATTTTTTTTATTTATTTGAAAGAGAGTGAGAGAGAGGGAAAGAGCAAGCACAAGCAGGGGAGCATCTGGTAGAGGGAGAGAGAAGCAGACTCACCACTGAGCAGAGAGCTCGATGCAGTTCTCTAACCCAGGACCTTGGGGTCATGTCCCGAGATAAAGGCAGACACTTAACCAACTGAGCCACCCAGGTGCCCTCTAAAGTACTTTTTTTAAGATTTTATTTATTTATTTGACAGAAATCACAAGTAGGCAGAGAGAGGGGAGGAAGCAGGCTCCCTGCTGAGCAGAGAGCCCGATGCAGGGCTCGATCCCAGGACCCTGGGATCATGACCTGAGCCGAAGGCAGAGGCTTTAACCCACTGAGCCACCCAGGCGCCCCCCTCTAAAGTATTTTTTTTTTTTAAGATTTTTATTTATTTGACAGAGACAGAGATCACAAGTAGGCAGAGAGGCAGGCAGAGAGAGGACGAAGCAGGCTCCCTGCTGAGCAGAGAGCCCGATGCGGGCCTCGATCCCAGGACCCTGAGATCATGACCTGAGCTGAAGGCAGAGGCTTTAACCCACTGAGCCACCCAGGCGCCCTAAAGTATTTTTAATATAAACTTTTTTCTTGTAAACATGGAAACTCTTATACAATCAGTAAGTTCATTATCTATATTTCACTTCATATTAAGGCTTATTCTTTGATATCTATTTACTCTGATGATTGGTATTTAAGTTAATATTTGCATTTTCCTAACTTGCCTGAATAATTAGAGTATAATGGCTAGACAGCAGGTGTTGACTGCCTCTAGAATTTGATTAAGTAATGGATTGTTAAGATTGCTTGAATCACTTCAGAGAATTTGGGGGATTCACACTGATAAAAGTACTTCCTTTGATATACTTGAGTAAAATGCCCTGTTGGTGCATATGATATGGGTGATATAATTTCATGAAATTTCCTAAAAATTAAGGCCATGAATTACTTGAATTTTGTAATACAAGAAAATGCAGGGGCGCCTTGCTGGCTTACTCAGAAGACCCTTAATCTCAGGGTTGTGAGTTTGAGCCCCATGTTGGATGTAGAGATTACTAAAAGAGATCAGTAAAAACTTTTAAAAAGGCAAAGGAAGGAACTAATTATTGAATTTCTAAATGAGATTCAATTTCAGGAACTATTTGAATAGGAAAATAAAACCCATTTCCTTTCGGTAAAAATGTGGCTTACTCTCTGTTTCAGATTGTGGATGTTTTCATGGAAAACAGTTTAATTCAGCAGTGTACTTCCTTCTTGTTGGATGCCTTGAAGAATAATCGCCCAGCTGAGGGGCATCTCCAGACTCGCCTGTTGGAGATGAACCTGATTCATGCACCCCAGGCAAGTGCCATTTCTAGGTTGAAACCAAGGGACAAAGGACCTGTTTCATTTCTGTGTGGGACTTGCACACCTAAACACAGTGCCTTTGGGCTGGGATGTGCTAGTGCCTTAGTGGACATTCTCTAGGACCTTCCTACAAGAGATTTCCAGAATCCGTGATTCAAAACTTTCATAGAAACAATTACAACTTTCATAGAAACAATTACAAAAACAAAATCTTTTCTTTTCTTTTTTTCTTCTTTTCTGTTCTCTTTTTTCCTTCTCTTTTTTCTTTTCTTTGCTGTGGTAAAGTATCCATGATAGAATCTACTATTTGAACCATTTTTTAAAAATATTTTATTTATTTATTTGACAGAGAGAGACACAGCAAGAGAGGGAACACAAGCAGGGGGAATGGGAGAGGGAGAGGCAGGCTTCCCGCCGAGCAGTGAGCCCAATGCAGGGCTCCATGCGGGACTCCGTGCAGGGCTCCGTGCGGGGCTCCGTGCAGGGCTCCTTGCAGGGCTCCTTGCAGGGCTCCGTGCAGGGCTCCATGCGGGGCTTGATCCCAGGACCCTGGGATCATGGTCTGAGTTGAAGGCAGACACTTAACAACTGAGCCACCCAGGCGCCCCTATTTGAACGATTTTTAAGTGCACATTTAAGTGGCATTAAGTACCTTCACATTGTGCAACCATTAACCACTGTATATTTCCAGAATTTTTTTTATCATCACAAATAGAAAATCCATATCCATTAACTCCCCTTTCCCTCCCCCAGACCATGGTAACCCCCTATTCTACTTACCTTTTAAGTGAATTTACTTGTTCTAGATACTTCATGTAAGTAGATTCATGTGATATTTGTCCTTTAGTTTGGCTTGTTTCATTTACCATTATTTTCAGGATTCATCCATGTTGTAGCATGAATTAGAATTTCATTCCTTTTTATGTCTGAATAATATTCCATTGTCTGTGTATATCACATTTTGTTTATCCATTTATTTGTTGATGGACATTGGGTTGCTCTCACCTTGTAGCTATTGCAGATAGTGCTGCTGTGAATATTGGTGTGCAGGTATAAGTTTCAGTTCCTGTTTTCAGCTGAGGCACACATCAGAAGGAGACTTGCCGGATCATGTGATAATTCTGCATGTCACTTGTTGAGGTGCCAGCATACTGTATTCCAAGCAGTTACACCATTTTCTGTTCCTGCCACAATATATGAGGGTTCCAATTTCTTCATATGTTTGCCAGCACTTGTTATTTTCTGGGTGTGATTTTAAAAAAATAGGGGCGCCTGGGTGGCTCAGTGGGTTAAAGCCTCTGCTTTCAGCTCGGATCATGATCTCGGGGTACTGGGATCGAGCCCCGCATCAGGCTCTCTGCTCAGTGGAGAGCCTGCTTCCTCTTTTCTCTCTGCCTGCCTCTCTGCCTACTTGTGATCTCTATCTGTCAAATAAATAAATAAAATCTTAAAAAAATAAAAATAAATAAAAATAAAAAAATAATAGCTATCCTAAATGGGTGTGAAGTGGTAGCTCATTGTGGTGGGGCATTTCTTGAACTGAAAGTTGGGGGGATGTTAAATCACATGTATATGCTTTTTTTGATTAATTTTGTATATGTATGCATGAAAGGGGTTTGGAGAAATTTATATCAAGCTTTTAGCTTGATGGTTGTCTGAGTGGACAGGATTGTAGTTCACTTTGTTCTTTACTTATTTGTCTTCTAGTTTCTTTTTCTTTATAGTCATGTATTGTTGTTGTGATTAGGAAACACTGTGTTAATTATGTTGTTCTGTGATTTCAGGTTATTCCAATCCACAAGTTAGCTGCTCTTGTGTGGGTCATGTCTTACCTCTAGGAGACAAAAGTGCTATTAATTTGGTGTTTGGTGTTCTGTTGAACTCTTATGAGTTGGTGATTATATATGACAGCTTTTATTAAATGAGCTTTGAAGCAGAAACTAGACACCACTCAGGAATTGAGCAGATAGACCCTAAGAAGAGCCCAAACCCGAAAGAGGGGCAGCCTGGATGGGTGCACAGCTGGACACAACACCCAGAACATGGGGGCAGTTTTCTCTGGATGTCAGAGGCTGGATGGTATTTTCCTTCTTGGCTCATCTTATGTTTTCTGAGTTCTTTAAATGATACTATTGCTATAATAAGGAGGAAACTTTTTTCTAAAGAAGATAGTAAGGATAGGTCTGAAGAAAACAAAGGGTGGGGAGTATCAGATAAGTTCCAGATATCACAAAACTGCTCTCAGCACTTGGTTTGGATTGTTAGGGAGCCCAGAGTGTGCATTACCCTGGAGCAGCATGATGTTAACTAGGTCTGTGGTCAGTGTATGGTTGGTACTCCATATCCTGGAAGGAACAGGAAAGAGTGTGCTGTGTGACACCCAGGAGCGTGTCTCATCAAGACTCACTTGTAGTTAGATACTGAGGGTCAGATCACTTAACAAGGCAGAGAGGTTGCTCGTTGACTCACTCATTCTTAGTCCAGAGGTTGCTTATTTAAAGACGGTATAAAGCTTCATCAAAATTCTTTCCAGGACTGTTAGTTGTTTTTCAAACATAACCCCCTGCCCACATATGCACGTGTACACACACACACACACACACACACACACACACACCTCTCCCCAATTCACACACACACACACACACACCTCTCCCCAATTCTGCCTTCAACCAAATTGAGAAGCTTAATGAATACCAGTAGGATTTGTTACTTCCAGACCTAATTGTAACTGTTGCTAGTCCAAGGATTGAGCTCATTAAAGACTCATGCTCTCACATTGACCTTGACTTGCCATAGAAAACTGTACAAATACGATGGCTGAAAAGCCAGGACAGTAGCCTGATCCCAGTAATATGCTTTAGGGCAGAGCCTCAGCCTTTTATACACACCCGACCCTGCACCCTAGGAGGACATCGTCTTGTTCAAAGAGCCTCAGGTCACTTGTAAGATTGGCTAGGGCTCTGCTCGGAGGTGGGGAAGAACCTGGACCTGGTAAAGCCTCTCTCTCCTATGATTACTTTCTGGAGCTGTGCCCTGGGAGGCATGGTTTGAGCAGCTACTGTTAAAAAGTTATTGCCACAATTCAGGCTTTCTTCCTGACCTCACTATTTCATAGGTTGCAGATGCCATTCTTGGAAATCAGATGTTTACTCATTATGATCGGACCCACATTGCCCAGCTCTGTGAGAAGGCGGGCCTCCTGCAGCGCGCACTGGAACACTACACGGACCTCTACGACATCAAGAGGGCTGTGGTCCACACTCACCTTCTCAATCCTGAGGTATGTTGCACCTTTGGGGCACTTCTGTTGTGGATGACACCCACCTGTCATTAGGGTCACATGCTCCCAAGATTTCCCTATGTCTGTGGTTGTGGGAGTGTGGCATGTCTTCCTTGTGCGTGAGCCTTGTCACTGCTATACACAATTCTCATTCAGCCCACACACAAGCTCCAGTTGCTCACCCACGCAACTGGGCTCTCATTACCTCTTTCTTCCCATAGTCTACCTTTGACTTAACCCAAAAGAGAGAACCTATTAACATTGATTACTCTAGCAGGGTTGTGTAAAACCATTAGCAGAAGCTAATTGGTATTGCATTCCATTTACAGAATAGATTTTTGTATCAATTGTGGGGCATTACAGGTTCTGGACAGCTTGATGAATAGTTGAGGTTAGTGTCTCATCTGAAGTTAACTCCTGGCTTCCACTTTTTGCCACAAGGAATAGTTGCTTTTCAGTCCTTTTAAGTGAAGATTCTTTGTATTTTTCACACTCAGTGGGAAAAACTGATCCAGTGATGTTGCCAGTGTTTGCAACATCGAGGATGGTACTTAGCTGTGGACAAACTCTTCCTTGCTTCCCAGTGGCTCGTCAGCTTCTTTGGCTCCTTGTCAGTGGAGGATTCTTTGGCGTGTCTTCATGCTCTGCTGTCTGCCAGCATCAGACAGAACCTTCAGCTGTGTGTGCAGGTGGCCTCCAAGTACCACGAGCAGCTGGGCACACAGTCCCTGGTGGAGCTCTTTGAATCCTTCAAGAGTTACGAAGGTAAATTCCACAGCCTCTAGCCACCTGCACCTCCTCCTCAGGTGTTGGTGTCTGCCTGCCCAACCTGAGTCTTCCTTCAGGCCAGGCTGATGTGTTGGTCAGTGGCAGAAGATTTCTGCTGTCTGGTGTGTATTACCCAGCGTAGGTCATTTTTTTGGCATTTGCAAATGAAGCAATTGGTTGGTGTTGGGATGGGGATGCTTAGAATCCCCCTTGTGTCCCTGGAGCCTCTATGGAACTGAGCATCTTTGTGTTAAACACTCTGCTGAGTGTTCACCAGAAAACCTGAGCCAGTAGCGCTGGAGTGCATGGCTCTGAGGGGGCGGCCCCTTTGGCTTCTTCTAAGTAAGAGCCCTCATGGAGGCTCAGCCCTGTGTGGTTTTTGGGCTGGCAGGCTTGACTGTGGTTGGCTTCCTCTGCCCTGTTGTGGGCATCACACCCAGAATGTGCTGGTTGGGGGATGGCTTTCCCAGGTGAGTGTATGCTGGGGACAGGCTGAGGCAGGGATAGAAATTGAGCATTTGTCCAGCGAGGTGTTAAGCCACTGTCCTGGGCCTAGAATGTTGGAGTGAAGGCAAGATCTGCCTTCAGGGAGCTGTCTCTCTTGTCAGAAGACACCATTGCAGGAAAGGTTGCAGCAGCAATTAGGTTACATGGGTGGGGAGATGGCAGTAGAGTAGGGTTGGTGGGAGCTGTCTGCCTTCAGGGTTCTGGTTCCTTCCCCCAGGTTACAGCCGAAGACCTCCTCAGGGAAGGTGGTTTTCTCTGAGTATCCTGTCCTGTTCTTGTCACCAGTACCTCCTGGCTGGCTCCTGTGGGAGTCAGGAGGTGGTCAGCCTCTGAGGAGTAACGGTGCTCTGTGACTCACCTTGCACCCCCGTCCACAGTGGCTCCATGTGTGCCAACAGCTCAGTGTCACAGAACAGACTCTGTTTGGAGGCTCCCACTGAAAGCCTCTGCTTTCCTCTTCCTGATTTGTCTTTTTAGAGTAGCAGCTACACAGCCCTCTTAGGCTACCTCAGTTTGAATTATTCTTGTAGATGACCATAGGATGGGCCTGGGCCCCCCAGAAGGATTCCACATACACACATATGAAGTATTTCACATCAGAACATCTCAGATGTACCTCCCAAATTTCATGGAAATCTGACTAGCTCTTTGAGGAAGATACCAAAGCAGAGGAACTTCACATAGATTTTGTAAGTTGTGAGTGGGCTGTGTGAGCTGGGAGAGTGGAGCATTGTTGTTGTGGGCTGGGCCATCAAAGGCATGTGGACTACGACTGTGGAAAAGGCAGGTAGATATTATGAGGGCATAAGATGGAACAGTCTCTCTTCGTAGGCCTCTTCTACTTCCTGGGCTCAATTGTAAACTTCAGCCAAGATCCAGATGTGCACTTGAAATATATTCAGGCTGCCTGTAAGACGGGGCAGATCAAGGAGGTGGAGAGGATATGCCGGGAGAGTAATTGCTACAACCCAGAGCGGGTGAAGAACTTTCTGAAGGTAAGTGTGACCAGGTATCACCTCCTTCCTTGAGCAAACCATCAGGCAGAGTTAGAAAGCTGGCTTTTTCCTCCATCAGTGTCCCCTGGGTCCTTAATGCAGAGCCCTACCTTGTGGCCTAAAGTTCTTGGAGGAGGCCACTGCTCATTTTATAATCCTTGAGGCTGGATTCTTAATTATCTGATATGTGAGTAGAGGGAGTTAGTTTATTGCTGCAGTATGTTCCAGCAACATCCCAACTGTCCCTCTGTTAATTAGGTTTGGAAAGTCTATGGAGCAAATAAACTACTCAGTGCTAGGGGCATAAAAAAGCAAGTGTCTTTCTTCCTCATGCACAGACAGGGGTGGATATGGAGCTAAGTGGGGTGGCCTTTCCCACCATCTTTCAAGGACCAGGCTGTGGCTGCTTTGCCATCTTCAGCATACCACCTTGAATATTGCCTTCCTGGTCAACTGGAAGAAGAAAAGAGAGGAGGAGCCGGCACCAGTGGTTTTTGTGGGTGAAGCTGCAGGTGTCATGTGGCATTTCAATTCCCATTCCATTAGAGGAGACTAGGTCACATGGCCACACCCAGAACTGCAAGGGTGCAAGGGCACCTGAGAAGTGTCACGTAGGTGTGGCCAAATGAGGGGAAGGGGAGGCATTATTGTGGTGGACTGCAGAGTTGGGGGCAGCCCCCTGCACTGATGGCTGGTGTTCCATGGAGTGTGGTTGCATGTCCGGAAAGGCAGCCCTTATTGGCAGGTGTTCTCGAAAATAGTCTACACTCTCTGCTGCTGGGTCTGGATCAGATTGATACATAACAATATAGTTGTCTTAACCCAGGAAATACTTGCTTTTAGACCAGTTTGCAGTGCTATTGCCAGATTTAGCAGAGTTCTTTTCTTCTTTAACCAAATAGTATTATCTTTCCCAAGGCAAACACTATATCCCCAAAAGCAAATGCCTTAAACAACAGCATATCTAGAACAGTTTCATCCTGAGTCTCCTTGGAGCCACTCTGCTGCAGAAGCAGTGCCATCTCTGTGTTGATTCATGGTCCCTGCAGTCTGGCTCTTTGGGGTCTTCACTGCCTGTAATGTTTCTGTGCTTTCCCAATACTCAGGAGGCCAAGCTCACAGACCAGCTTCCCCTCATCATTGTGTGTGATCGGTTTGACTTTGTCCATGACCTTGTCCTATACTTGTACCGCAACAACCTGCAGAAGTACATCGAGATCTACGTTCAGAAGGTACTACTGGGACCATCACTCCCAGGTGACACCCAGCTAGCTGCCTTTGTGCCTTGCTTGGTGGTAGTAGCCTACACCTGAGAGATTACCTCTGACCCTGAATGTGTCTGAGACTGGTGGTATCATAGCTTGGGCTGCCATAGCGGAATACCACAGGGTGCATGGCTTAAGCAGTTGACATTTTCTAGAGGCTGGAAGTCCAAGATCAAGGCACTGACCCCACCACCTTGGGTTGGTTCTTTCTAAGGCCACTCTCCTTGGCTTACAGATGGCTACCTTCTCAGTGTGCCTTTATATGGCCTTTTCTCTGATTAGGGCCCCACCCTTATGACCTCAAGGAACCATAATTATGTCCTTCAAGGCCCATCTTCAAATACAGTCACGTTAGGGGTTGGAGCTTCAAATATGCATTCTGTCCACCACAGGAGCCCTTTCAGACAGCCACACTGTCCAGGCCTTGGGGGACATGTAGCAGTGACCTGTGCCTGCAGCACTGAAGTCACCACCTTGACCATTCTAGGTCAACCCTAGCCGGATCCCTGCTGTGGTTGGAGGGCTGCTTGATGTGGATTGTTCTGAGGAAGTAATTAAAAACTTAATCATGGTGGTGAGAGGACAGTTCTCTACTGATGAGCTGGTGGCTGAAGTAGAAAAAAGAAACAGGTAAGGGGTCCTAGTTTGGTATCTTCTCTTGCCCCCGGGTTCTCGTGTTTGTTGTTAGGTCTGTGACTAATTCTCCAAAGTCCCTTTTCAGTCAGCCTCTAGGCTCCAGGACTGTCTGTGGCTGGTCTTTAATGCAACAAGTCTTAGATCTAATAGTGAGTTGTTTGCTATTGGTAGTACAGATCTCTGGGAAAACCTTAGCAATTGAAATCAGTTTGGAACTCAAGTCCGTTTTGGTCTCTAAAACAACCTGAGGTTAATGGAGTGAGATTTTTGTTTGTTTCTAGAAGCAAGCTTCAGAGTTCAGGGTCTGCCCTGGAGGTTTCAGTTGTTAGTTTTAAGACTTTTACGGTGCTCTTCCTTCTTTCAAAGGCTAAAGCTGCTGCTTCCCTGGCTGGAGTCCCGGAGTCACGAAGGCTGTGAAGAGCCTGCCACTCACAATGCACTTGCCAAGATCTACATCGACAGCAACAATAGCCCTGAGCGCTTCCTAAGAGAGAACGCTTACTACGACAGCCACGTGGTGGGCCGCTACTGTGAGAAGCGGGACCCACATCTGGCCTGTGTTGCTTATGAGCGGGGCCATTGTGACCTTGAGCTCATCAAGGTGGGCAGCAAATACACTAAGCTGCCAGCTGTTGCTCTGGCTTCCTGGGGCAGGGCTTCATGGTGGGGGCTGAGGCAGGCTTCCTCTGAGCCCCACAATTGCGGATCATGTGGTTACATTGTCACCAACTTGGTTTCCTCTTGATTCAGACTCCTTGTCTCCTACCTGCTTATGCCCTGTTTGTATATATTGTACCTGTAGGCCTGGCTGGCCCAAGTCTTACCTGTCAGCCTTCTGCCTACAGTCCTCAGTGTTACTTCAGGTCCTGAGGGCAAAATTGAACTCCTTGGCCTGACTCAGGAGGTTTTCTGTGAACCACAACCCTGTCCTCACCAACCTGACTGCCTTCCCTCTTGCCTCTCTGCCCTGGATACTTCTGTCCTGTGTGTGCTTGCACTTCCTGCTCTTTTTTTTTTTTGAGATTTTTTATTTATTTATTTGACAGACAGAGATCCCAACTAGGCAGAGAGGCAGGCAAAGAGAGAGAGGGGGAAGCAGGCTCCCCTCTGAGCAGGGAGCCCAATGTGGGGCTCGATCCCAGGACGCCGGGATCATGACCTGAGCTGAAGGCAGAGGCTTTAATCCACTGAGCCACCCAGTTGGCCCACACTTCCTGTTCTTCTGAGGGCAGCTTCTTTTTTTTTTTTTTTAAGATTTTATTTATTTATTTGTTAAAGCAAGAGAGAGAGGACGCATGTGCGTGCTCACGAGCAGGCAGAGTGGCAGGCAGAGGCAGAGAGAGAAGCAGGCTCCCTGCCGAGCAAGGATCCCAATGAGGAACTCCATCCCAGGACCCTGGGATCATGACCTGAGCCAAAGGCAGCAGCTTAACCGACTGAGCCACCCAGGTGTCCCCTGAGGGCAGCTTCTTAACACGTACCCTATGCCAACTGTTCCCAACCACAGAGCTCTTACTGGCCCCTTCTTGGGACATCCCCCCTAGGTCTGCTTACTGCTACCCTGGCTTGGATCTACATGTTTTATTACTTAAGTATCAAATAGTTTGAAACTTAATCTTGTGACTTAAAACTCCAGAAATCTCATGTGGCTGCACCTGATGTTTGATTGTAGGCAATTGGTCTGTTTGCCCTGGGTGCCTCAGAGTATCTGACAATATGGTAGAGACTCAGCAGCCAGGGAAGGATCTGTTAGGATATCAAGCATACAGAGCCAAAGCTCAAGAGCCGTGCACCAGTTTCTCATCCTACTTTAGCTTTGGACACTGACCATGCATGTGACAAGCCGGGTCTACATAGCACCTTGCCTTGCAGTCTCTAGGGAGCCAGTTTTTGTAAAGTTGGGAGTTAAGTTAGTTTCATACCATAAACCACCTTTTGGCTGAACTTACTACCTGTTTATTAAAACTCAGTTCAGTGACCGATTCAGGATCTTTGCACCCATCTGTCCTACCAGGTAATGTATGATAAACATTGCCTTTTAGTGAGGCAGTATTGAGACAAGAAAAAAAAAAGTGCTTGTTACAATCGGCTGTGTCAGAAGGAGAAGCTGCAGTGAGATTTCGGGGATGGACACATACGCAGCATTTAGTCTTGTGCCCGGCATCTGGTACCCAGCCAGTCTGATTCCCACTAGGCCTTTGTGAGTGCTTCACATGTTGGAATGTTCCAGTGGACAGTTGGTTTCTTGGAAATGTATTAAAACACTCAAAAAAGGATCTCAAGTTCAATCAATGAAAGCATATTTGAAATGTTGCAGCATATATGTTATTTTATACTAGTCCTGGGCTATTCTGATAACACTTTAGAGATAGTGACTATTTAAATGAAATTTAAAAATTAGTTCCTCCTTCATATACCACGTTCCATAGCACAGGTCTAGAACATTTTTTTTCAGAACGTTATGGGTAGTGCCACTTTAGAAGGCAACAGTTAGGTTCTTGTGGAGAGGAGCTACCACACAGCCATACCCATTCTGAGTTGTTATAAATGCGAAACTTGCATTTTGAGGTAATCTGTCACTCTGAGAAGTACATTGTCACCCCTTTGGGATGCTGCTCCTCCCATGTCAAAGTACTGTTTCCCATTTGGGCTTTGGCTGAACCAAGCAAGTTCAGGGGTCAGAGGGAACTGACTGGGGTGGGTCCCCCAAATAGTGTTCACAGATTGGCTCTGTTATACACACTAGTGTATGCATTTCAGGTTTGCAATGAGAATTCTCTGTTCAAAAGTGAGGCCCGCTACCTGGTGCGCAGGAAGGATCCAGAGCTCTGGGCTCACGTCCTTGAGGAGACCAACCCATCCAGGAGACAGCTGATCGACCAGGTGAGGAATGGAAATGGGAGTATGTGTATGCATGCCTGCCTTTTGCCCATTCACCATCTTGTGCCAGAGTGACTAGTTGAATTGTTATGTTCAACATAACATTTTCAGACGCATGACCAGACTCTCTTGTGAATTCCTCTGGAGTTGTTTATTGGTTAAAGGCACAGAGTTGGCCCTGATCTCCAAAGCTGGGCTGTGCTATCCCAGTAAAAGGAATATCTGACGATCTGCCTGCATGCTGGATCCTTAGTGGTTTTCTTTTTTTTTTTCAGCTCAGCCCTCAATGACACAAGGTAAGTAGCTCTTAAGGTTGTGTTAGCTGAACCTGCCTTTGTTGAGGAATGCCTTGCACCCTTGTGACTATCCAGTGCCTCCTCAGAGCTGGGGCACAGTGCTGAGGCCAGGATTCCTCCTATGTGCTGCTTGGCGGATGGTTGTTAACCTCAGCCCTCACTGGGCTTTCTATACCCTTAGGCAGCAGATGGTACTTTACCATCACCACTGTCCCCTAGGCTTCTGAGGACACTGTTTAGGGATGGGCTGAGATCCAGGTGGGAGCAAGACCCTGGTGCAACAAGTGGCCTTCAGGCCTGAGCAGATCAACTAAAGTGCCTTCCCCCCACTCTGTTGTGTGCATTACCAACCACTAGGTGGGCTTGTTGGGTTTTCACCTCTATCTCTTCTGAATTTCACCTTCTTGTTTGCTGTCCACTGTTCCTCATGTCTGTGCCATTATCTTTTTCTTAATAAACTTTACTTTGGAACAGTTTTAGATGGCTAGAAGCCTGTGTTATTTTGGATCTCGTTATATCAGCTTTGGAGTTACCCTTCTCTAAGATTTGTCCAAAGATTGATCTGGACTTAACAAAGACATTGAGCAATCTACTCTGTCCCAGAGTAGATTTAGATTCCGCTAGAGATCTCTCTCCAAATTTGCAGACAACAGATACTTCTCCAGGTGTGGTCCAGCTGCCTGGCACATATTACAGGTCTTGTTGCATTGGCACTGGGATGAGCAGCTCTAATGCTGCACTGAGCTGAAGCCAGCAGGTGCCTCTTAGTCTTCCTGTGTCTGTTTGAAGCTCCTGATCCTGTCATTATGTCTGCTGGGACTGAATATTCATAGCCACCTCCTGAGGGGCATTCACCTCCCGTGCCCCTCTAATTAGAGGGACTGCATGACGGCAGCAGACTGCTTTTAGGTCTGCAGGAGAAGCTCATCATGGAAAGTTTACTTAGAGGAAGGAGCTTCCTGAGGTAACCTTAGATTAGGCATCCTGTTGACTCAAATAGATGGTGGAAATTTATTTTTGCCCTTAAAATAACCAGTGTGTATTTAAAGTGCTCTAAGGTTTTCAAGAATGGACAGATGTCATGATGGCCGGAAATATACCTCCTACTTTGGATGGATTCTGTGTGCTGTCACAGTTCTCCTTTCCCTTAAGTACACCCTTTTTGTTACTTAACTTCTGTGACAGTCCCTTTCCTCACATGCCTTTGGATAACCTTTCGGGTTGTTATAAACGCCTCAGAGTTGTATCCCATGGTGCCATTGAGTATACAGTGGCCACTTGCGAGGTGGACTGGGATAACTTTGATTCCAGTTCCTTTGCAGCCCCTCCTGTTCATAGAGTGAAAGTTCATGGCCAGAGCTCTATATTATCTATGTTATACCTCCTCTGAGCTATGTGTTCTTTCTCATTAATGCATTGCCATTGCCCATCCCTGATGAAACTTGGCAAAACTGATAGATCCTGAAGTCACCGAAGGTTCCTGACAGAAAGTGCAAAGAGAACAATGCTGGCCTTCCAGCCTTATGTTATCTGAGAAGTGTACTCTTTGGAAAAATGTCTTTTTCCCTACTTTGTGAGTTCTTTTGTAGTTGAGACACCTATAATTGAATGAGGGGTGGTGTGGCCAGTTTTTTGTCAGTCTTGCCCTTGCCATGGGTCTGAGGCTGTGGAGCTCAGGGTGTACTCAATTACATCCCTGGAAGTGGCTTGGGCCAGAGCAGCTGTGATGCTCTAGGCTAGCAAGAGCTTCCCTGGAGTGGTGTCTTCATTAGAGAAATGGAGGCCATATTTGCTATCAACAGTGACCTAAAAAAACAAAGATAAAAGCAAACATGCACTTCAGCCGCCTATTTAAGTATACTGTGTTACTGGCTTTGGAGTAAATTTGTAGTATGGTTACTGGGGCAGAGATGAATCTGCAGCCCTTTTGATGTGAGAGAGAAACCAATTGTCAAATAGAATAGGCTGAAATCTCTGAAATTGACTTCTTTAGACAACCTTCCCTTTTTGGCTTGAGAAATCTCCTTTTTTCTCTGTGTCTATTTCAGACTGCTATGGGATAATCCTTCCTTTCTGTTTAGCATCAAAGATAGTCTTGACCTTATCTAACCAAATTATTTCAAATGATATTTAAAACCAGGTGGTACAGACGGCATTGTCAGAAACACAGGATCCTGAAGAGGTCTCAGTCACTGTCAAGGCCTTCATGACAGCTGATCTGCCTAATGAACTAATTGAACTGTTGGAGAAGATTGTTCTGGATAACTCCGTCTTCAGTGAGCACAGGTGAGGGTGTGCTGAGGGTAGCTGCTAAATCAGTCAGATTCAAGCCACCCACCTCATGTTCACTTTCTGTCACAGTTTTGTCTTACCTCACCTGCCCAGCCTCACTGGTTTCTCCCCAGTGTCTTCTTACTGCGTTCAGTATCTTCAGTCCTACCTATCTCTTCTAGCCCAACCTAAATTCTACTTTTTCCAGGAATCTGTCCTTCCTCTTGCTTCTCTGACCTGCACTGTTCTTCTTTAACCACAGTGTTCAGAAAGGGAGCTAATATTCATTAGTACCTACCATGTCCCAAGCATGTTAAACTCTTGAAATCATGGTGAACAAAGCTTGGAAACAGATGGCAAGAAAACTAAATCTGGGCATATATCAGGCACGACTTGCTGGAGATATAATGTAGAACCATGATGAGTAGGGGCTTAGATAGAAAGAACATTCTAGGCAGAAACAATAGCATGAGCAGACTCTTCAGAAATAATAATAGAGCATGCTTCAGTGTGGTCGCACCCAGCATTTATTTCCACTTTAAAATTCATTATCAGAGATTCTGTGTCAAACAGACCAGTCAGTGTATTTGCATCCTACTATAAAGACTTAATTGTAAGGTATATTTTGTAGGTTGTGCTATTTTATAGTTTTTTTTTCAAAATTAACTGTTTCATAAGCCTTTTTGATCTTCAACTTTGTGTTGTTTATTTTGAAATCCAGAAGGGCTTACAAGGTCTGTGGCATTGTGTTAAAGAGTACTTGTGAGGATATATTTGGGCTTTGTTTATTTGTTGTTTTTTAAGTGCTCCATGATTCATTACTTATGAATAACACCCAGTGCTCATTACAACATGTGCCCTCCTTAATACCCATCACCTAGCTACTCTATCCCCCCCACTCCCTTCTGAAGCCCTTAGGTTGTTTCCTGGAGTCCATAGTCTCTCATGGTTCGTCTCCCCTTCTGATTTCCCCCCCTCAGTTTTCCCTCCCTTCCCCTATGGTCCTCCCTGCTATTCCTTCTGTTCCACATATGAGTGAAACCATATGATAATTGTCTTTCTCTGCTTGACTTATTTCACTCAGCATAATCTCCTCCAGTCCCATCCACGTTGTTAGAAAAGTTATGTATTCATCGTTTCTGATGGCTGAGTAATATTCCATTGTACATATGAACCACATCTTCTTTATCCATTCATTTTTTGAAGGGCATCTTGGCTCCTTCCATAGTTTGGCTATTATGGACATTGCTGCTATGAACTTTGGGGTGGATGTTCCCCTTCTTTTGACTACATCTGTATCTTTGGGGTAAATACCCAGTAGTGCAATTTCTGGATCATAAGGTAGCTCTATTTTTAACTTTTTGAGGACTGTTTTCCAAAGTGGTTGTACCAATTTGCATTCCCACCAACACTGTAAGAGGGTTCCCCTTTTCTCCACATTCTCTCCAACATTTGTTGTTTCCAGACTTGTTAATTTTTGCCATTCTCACTGGTGTAAGGAGGTATCTCAGTGTGGTTTTGATTTGAACTTCCCTAATGGCTAATGATGTTGAACATTTTTTCATGTGTCTGTTAGCCATTTGTATATCTTCTTTGAAGAAGTGTCTGTTCATGTCTTCTGCCCATTTTTTGGCTTGATTATTTGTTTTTTGGGTGTTGAGTTTGAGAAATTCTTTATAGATCTTGGATACCAACCCTTTATCTGTCATGTCATTTGCAAATATCTTCTCTCATTCCATGAGTTGCCTCTTAGTTTTGTTGACTGTTTCCTTTGCTATGCAGAAGCTTTTTATCTTGATGAAGTCCCAAAAGTTGATTTTTGCTTTTGTTTCCTTTGCCTTTGGAGACATGTCCTGAAAGAAGTTGCTGTGGCTGATGTCAGAGGGTT
Organism: Taxidea taxus jeffersonii; assembly: GCA_003697995.1. Classification (NCBI taxonomy): domain Eukaryota; kingdom Metazoa; phylum Chordata; class Mammalia; order Carnivora; family Mustelidae; genus Taxidea; species Taxidea taxus. Next base: position 29,613 of record RCUC01109848.1, read on the forward strand.
ATTGCCTATGTTCTCCTCTAGAATTTTGATAGATTCCTGTCCCACATTGAGGTCTTTCATCCATTTAGAGTTTATCTTTGTTTATGGCGTAAGAGAATGGTTGAGTGTCATTATTCTGTTATAGCTGTCCAACTTTCCCAGCACCATTTATTGAAGAGACTGTCTTTTTTCCATTGGATATTTTTTCCTTATTTGTCGAAGATTAGTTGACCATAGAGTTGAAGGTCCATTTCTGGAGACACTGTTCTGTTTCATTGATCTATGTGTTTGTTTTTGTGCCAATACCATGCTGTCTTGGTGATCCAGCTTTGTAATATAGCATGAAATGAGGCAACATAATGCCCCCCAGCTTTGTTCTTCTCTTTCAACATTTCCTTGCCGATTCAGGGTCTTTTCTGGCTCCATACAAATTTTAGGATTGTTTTGTTCCAACTCTTTGAAAAATGCCAATGGGGGGCGCCTGGGTGGCTCAGTGGGTTAAAGCCTCTGCCTTTGGCTCAGGTCATGATCTCAGGGTCCTGGGATCAAGCCCCACATCGGGCTCTCTGCTCAGCAGGGAGCCTGCTTCCTCCTCTCTCTCTGCCTGCCTCTCTGCCCACTTGTGATCTGTCTCTCTGTCAAATAAATAAAATCTTTAAAAAAGAAAAATGCCAGTGGGATTTTTTTTAATTAACATATAATGTATTGTTTGCTTCAGAGGTACAGATCTGTGAATCATCAGTCTTACACAGTTCACAAAACTCACTATAGCACATATGCTCCCCAATGTCCATCACCCAGCCACCCCATCCCTCCCACCCCACTCCCCTCCAGCAACCCTCGGTTTATTTCCTGCGATTAAGAGTCTCTTATGGTTTGTCTCCCACTCTGGTCCCATCATGTTTCTTTTTTCCCTCCCTTCTCCCCATGACCCCCCAACCTGCCTCTCAAATTATTCATATCAGAGAAATCATATGATAAGTATCTTTCTCTGATTGACTTATTTCGCTTAGCATAATACCCTCTAATTCCATCCATGTCATTGCAAATGGCAAGATTTCAGGTTTTTTGATGGTTGCATAGTATTCCAGCCAATGGGATTTTGATAGGGTTGGCATTGAAAGTACAGATTGCTCTGGGCAGCATAGACGTTTTAACAATGTTTGTTCTTCCAGTACGTGAGCATGGAATGTTTTTCCATCTTTTTGTGTCTTCTTCAGTTTCTTTCATAAGTGTTCTATAGTTTCTAGAGTACAGATTTTTACCTCTTTGGTTAGGTTTATTCCTAGGTATCTTATGGTTTTTGGTGCTATTGTAAATGGAATCGATTTCCTAATTTCTTTCTCCAGTGACAATTTTAGTATATAGAAAAGCAACTGATTTCTTTTTTTTTTAAGATTTTATTTATTTATTTATTTGACAGAGAGAGATCACAAGTAGGCAGAGAGGCAGTCAGAGAGAGAAAGAGGGAAGCAGGCTCCCCACTGAGCAGAGAGCCCGACATGGGGCTCAATCCCAGGACCCTGAGACCATGACCTGAGCTGAAGGCAGAGGCTTAATCCACTGAGCCACCCAGGCACCCCGAAAAGCAGCTGATTTCTGTGCATTGATTTTGTATCTTGCCACATTACTGAATTACTGTATGAGTTCTAGTAATTTGGAGGTGAAGTCTTTTGGGTTTTCCACATAAAGTATCATGTCATCTGCAAAGAGAGAAAGTCTGACTTCTTCTTTGCCAATTTGAATACCTTTTATTTCTTTTTGGTGTCTGATTCCTGATGTTAGGACTTCTAGTACTATGTTGAATAATAGTGGCAAGAGTGGGCATCCCTGTTGTGTTCCTGATCTTAAGGGAAAAAGCTCTCAGCTTTTCCCCATTGAGAATGATATTCACTGTGGGCTTTTTATAGATGGTCTTTATGAAATTGAGGAATGTGCCCTCTATCCCTGCACTCTGAAGAGTTTTAATTAGGATGCTGTACTTTGTCAAACACTTTTTCTGCATCAATTAAGAGATCATATGGTTCTTGTCTTTTCTTTTATTAATGTGTTCTATCACATTGATTTGTGAATGTTGAACACTCTTGCATCCCAGGAATAAATCCCATCTGGTCATGGTGGATAAGTCTTTTAATGTACTGTGGGATCCTATTAGCTAGGATCTTGTTGAGACTCTTGGCATCCATATTCATCAGGGATATTGGTCTGTAATTCTCCTTTTTGATGGGTCTCTGCCTGGTTTTGGGGTCAAGGTAATGCTTCATAGAATGAGTTTGGAAGTTTTTCTTCTGTTTCTATTTTTTGAAACAGCTTCAGAAGAATAGGTATTATTTCTTCTTTAAATGTTTGGTGGAATTCCCCTGGGAAGCCATCTGGCCCTGTGGACTCTTGTTTTGGGGGAGGTTTGGAGTACTGCTTCAGTTTTGTTACTGGTTATTGTTTGTTTTTAAACTGAGAAATGCTAAATGATAAATTATGGAATGTGAAATTATATTTTAATGGAATCCTATGCCCTCATTGATTACAGGATTCTAGAGGTAAGGTACCTGAGGTGGCTAGGGTATTCTGTCTTGTTGTCGGGCCAACCTCCTTTGCTAGATCTTAGCCTGTTAGTACTTCCCACAGAAAAACATTTAAAGGTGGTTCTGATTCTGTGTGCTGACTCCTTGGACACTGTTTTTTCTCTCACATGCAAGGGGACCTTCAAGTTCTTGTCCTTCTTTCTGTGACTTGAGTGCTTCACCAGACGTAGTTTTCCATGCAGGTGAAAGTAGCCTGAGTTAGCAGTGTGGCAGACTAAATACTATATACTTACACAGATCCTGTGTAAGTAGGAAAACTGAAGATGTAGGATGAAATACACAAATGATCCTTTAAAATGAGTCCATGAGCTAGTGACTTTTGCCAAACTCTGTTAAACCTGGGCTTTGTGTCCCTATAGGACACAGAGGACAGGAGATAAGACCCAAGGCCCTACAAAAGGTATGAAGTGTACAGTGAAGCCCCTCCTCAGTGTAAGGATCAGCCACCAGTATCACCCAGCCCTCTGCTGAGAGACCAGCCAAAACAAAACAAAAAAGAGCTCTTTGAAACCATGGTACTAGACTGTGAGGACAAAACTGGCCCTGAGGGGCGCCTGGGTGGCTCAGTGGGTTGAAGCCTCTGCCTTCGGCTCAGGTCATGATCCCAGGGTCCTGGGATCGAGTCCCTCATCGGGCTCTCTGCTCAGCGGGGAGCCTGCTTCTCCTTCTCTCTCTCTCTGCCTGCCTCTCTGCCTACTTGTGATCTCTCTGTCAAATAAATAAATAAAATCTTAAAAAAAAAAAAAAAAACTGGCCCTGAGAAACTGGCCCTCTAACAGGTTTTCGTACAAATTCTGTGAACTGGCATGGGATTAAAAATCCTCAAGTGAGGAATTTAATTTTAAAACAATTGCCATCAGGTAGTGCCTTCATATCTCTGCCAAAGATAAACACAAATCCTTTTAAGAGGAGCCTATCCTCTAGCAAGGCTTCAGAGAATTCTGATATAACATTCCAAGAAATAATGAGCTTATAGTAAAAATATGGACAAAATGCATAAGGAAACAAGGCTCCATTAGTAAGAGCCAGCAGTAAAACAGAGTAGACTCAGATCTGCTAGAGGATTGTGGGTATTGGAATTATCAGGCATGGAATGTAAAATTATGTGTAATGTGTTTAAATACCCTTAAAAAGATTAAGCAGATTATTTTTTAGAGGTTTTAGTTATTTGAGAGAGAGAGACCCAAGAAAGCACAAGCAGGAGTAGAAGGGGAAGGACAAGCAGACTCCCTGTTGAGTGGGGGGCCCGACATGGGGGTTGATCCCAGGACCCTGAGATCACAACCTGAGCCAAAGTCAAATGCTTAACCAACTGAGTCATCCAGGAGCCCCTCAGCAGATTTTAAAAAATACCAAATACCTGATAAATAAAAAATGAAGTTCTATAATTGGATTTGAAGTAAACTCCAAATGGGTTTAGGGACATTAGAGAATAAGAATTGGAAGATGCATGTGAAGAAATTGCAAGAATGTAGCCAAGACAGGTGAAAAGTGTGAAAGAGTTTAAGATCTATACAGGTTGAAGGCAGACCTAATCAGAGCCTCAGAGCAGGGAATGAGACATTATTTGGAGGGAAAATGATGGAGATTTTAGCAGAACTGATAGTATTCTAGCTCTCAAATCTAGGGAACCCAACAAATCCCAAGTAGGATTAATTTTTTTAAACTGCCTTTACCCACATTATAGCAAAACTATGGAACATCAAAAGAAATTTTTTTAAATACTCAGAAGATAGATTACCTATAATGAATACAGGTAATGAATATATTATATATAATGAATATATATTAGACTGACAGCAGACTTTTCAGCAGCCTCAGTAGAAGCCAAAGATACGGGATGATATGACTTCAGAGTACATTAATGAGAAGTTGGAAATAAAAGAATTTTTAAAAGTTAGCAAATGTAAACCTAAAGATGCTGGTATTGTATTGATATTATATGTTAATATAGTATGACATTTTATGTTTTTATATTTTTTTCTATATTTAAAGCATGAAAAATAGACTTTGATATAAAAACCATTATTGAAGGACACCTGGTTGTCTCAGTGAGTTAAGCATCTGCCTTCTGCTCAGGTCATGATTCAAGGGTCTTGGAATTGGGTCCGCATCGAGCTCCTTGCTCAGTGGGGAGCCTGCTTCTCCATCTGCCTGCTGCTCCCCCTGCTTGTGCATGCACACACTCACTCTCTCTCTGACAAATAAGTAAATAAAATCTTTTTTAAAAAATTATTGAAGGAAAAAAAATTATTGAAGTAGGAAGGGCCAGTACAGTGATCCCCACTTATCCTTGATTTCATGTCCTGTGGTTTCAGGTGTCATGGTTAACAATGGTTTGTCTGAAAGTAGATAATGTGTCAGAAGGTCAGTTATAGTCTAACACTATGTCTCAATGCCTACATCATTCACCTCACTTCTTATTATATAGGCATTTTAGCATCTCACATCATCACAGGAAGGGTGAGTATGGTACAATAAGGTATTTTGAGAACAAGAAACCACATTCACATAAATTTTATTTATAATATATTGTAATTATTCTGTGTTATCACTAGTTATTGTTAATCTCTTACTGTGCTTGATTAATAAAATAAAGTTTATCATAACTGTGTATGTACAAGAAAAATATATAGGGTTTGGAACTATCTGTGGTTTCAAACCCTCACTTGGGCTCTTGAAATGTATTACCTAAGAAAAAAAAAAAAGAAAAGAAATGTATTACCTGATGATGAAATATTCAGCTCACCAGGAAGATAATTCTGAACCTGTATATACCTGTAATACAGTTTCAAAATATGTAAGGCAACAGTTGACAAAACTACAAGAAAACACAGGTAAATTCACCATCTTGGGTGTAACATACTTCTCCAGGTAATTGATAGAACAATTAGCTTAAAAATGAGCATATTGAATAATTTTTTTAATGAGCATATTAAAAAGTATTCATAAAGATAGTAGTAAATATATTTTTAAAAGTAAATAAAAACATTATAACCGTTGGCAGTTAATGTGAATTTTATAAGCTTACTGAAATGTATTTACATATATTCAACAAATGTTGTGGTTCTTAAAGAAGAAAAACAAATCAGGAGACAAATGAAAAGGTAAACTGCTATAGTCCTTTCCACTCAACCACAATAAACGCTTGATGTAAATTCATGAATGATCACATCGTATTTGAATGACATCGGGGTACCTGGGTGGCTCAGTCGGTTAAGCATCTGCCTGCAGTTCAGGTCATGAACCCAGGTCCTGGGATTGAGCCCATTTTGGGCTCCCTATTCAGCACAGAGCCTACTTCTCCATCTGCTGCTCCCCCTGCTCATGTGTTCTCTCTCTCTCTCTCTCATAAATAAATAAAATCTTAAAAAAAAAGAAAGAAAAAGAAAGACATCAGTTTTACCCACTTCACTCAAATTTACTGCAGTACCAATAAAACTCTGTTTGTTTACATATGAAACTTGACAGGAAGATTTTAAGTTTTAAATCAAAAAGATAAAAGGCCGGGGCACCTGGGTGGCTCAGTGGATTAAGCCTCTGCCTTCGGCTCAGATCATGATCTCAGGGTCCTGGGATCGAGCCCCGCATCGGGCTCTCTGCTCCGCGGGGAGCCTGCTTCCTCACCCTCTCTCTCTGCCTGCCTCTCTGCCTACTTGTAATCTCTGTCTGTCAAATAAATAAATAAAAATCTAAAAAAAAAAAAGATAAAAGGCCAAGAATAGTCAAGATTGCTAACACAAATAATAAATCACTCAAGAGGTAAGAACATGTTTTGGGATGGCAAGGTACTTACTCTGACTAGAATTATCATCAAATTAAATCAAGACATTATGGTTTGGGCAAGGAATAGAGAAATGGACCATTATAGTAGAGGAAAAAATCCCTAAAATATACCCACACATATGTAAAATATTTGTTTATGACAGAGTGGCTATGCAGATGGAAATAATAGACTTGAGTAAAATGATGTTGGGACAAATGATTATATGGGTAAAAATTAAAATTGGATCTCTATGCCACACAATGTAAAGATTTAAATATAAAGTTGAAACTATCATGTTTTTAGAGTTTATGTTTAAAAGAAAAATATAGGGGCACCTGGGTGGTTCAGTGGGTTAAGTCTCTGCCTTCAGCTCAGGTCATGATCTCAGGGTCCTGGGATCAAGCCCTGCACAGGCTCCCTGCCTCTCTCTCTCTCTCTGCCTGATGCTCTGCCTACTTGTAATCTCTCTCTGTCAAATAAATAAATAAAAATCTTTTAAAAAAATAAAAGAAAAATATATTTGTGGTCTAATGAATACATAAGCCAGTTGCAAAAATATATAACCATTTAAAAAACTAGTAAATAGGACTATGTTAAACTTAAGAACTTTATCATAATAAGATGAGAAAAGGGGAAGCTACAAACAGATGATGTTTGCAACATACATAACCAACAAAAAACCAGCATGGAGAACATAAAATGAAAGAAGAACTCAAACAACCTGATAGAAAACTCAGAAAACTCACTTGAGCAATCCTTCAGCAAGAGGAGAGACAGCTGCAAGTCTAAGGCAAGCATGCAGCCTCATCTGCCATCAAGGAAGCACAGTCTGGCCATTGTGTACCTACCGTCCCTTTCCTCCTGCAGAGCTGAGGCCATCTAGCTCTCCTAATCAGCCTTGGTGAGTGTAGAACAGCTGGGCCTCTTACATGCCCTGTTGGGAATGTGCGTTCCTCTTGGGAAGCAGTGCCTCTTAGAAAGTGTTTCCACTCTTGATTCTGAACCTTGAAGAAACTCGTCTCACATGTATAAGGAGACATGTGCAAGAATGCACAAAGTGGCACAATTTCTAATAGCAAAGATCTGAGAGCAATGTAGATACCCATTGGTAAAAGGGCTGTGGTACGGTCATCCAACAGAGTACCATGTCACAGTGGGAGGGAATGCTACACAACAACATGGGTGAATCTTGGACCTAATTTTTTAATACTTTTTTCCCCTTCTTTTTAATTTTACAGTTAAATTGGTCTTCTGTGGGGGACGTACAATACTAGGAATTTCAACACATACCTAGACTCATGTACATAACCACCACAGTCTGCGTATAGAACAGTTCCCTGACTATGAAACTCCCTCGTGTGAGCTACCCTTTACAGTTACATCCCCTGTACCCCTGACAATCACCCATCTCTGATTCATCACCATCAATCTAGTTGTGCTTTTTCAAGGATGTCATGTAAGGGGAATCACATAGTATGCAGTCTTTTGAGGCTTGGCTTCTTTCACACAGTATAATTCCTTTGAGATCCATCGAAGCTGGGTACATCAATAATTCTCTTTTATTGCTATATAGTGTTCTGTGGTATGAATGTACAACGGTTTGTTTATCCACTTGTTCATTGAAAGCCATTTGGATTGCTTTCAGTTTGGGGTTCTGTGAATATAGCTGCTGTAAATGTTTGTGTCCGTATTTTTGTTTGAACACACCTAGCAGTTGCTGAGCCATATGGTATATGTATTTTTAACTGTTTAAGAAACTGCCAAACTATTGTTTTCCGGAGTGACTGTACCATTTTGCATTCCCACCAACAACGTGTGAGAATTCCAGTTGCTCTACATCTTCACCAGCACTTGGTATTATTGGTATTTTTTATTTTAGCCGTTCTAATGAGCATATAGTGGCACATCATTATAGTTTTAATTTACACTTCCCTAATGGCTAATGATGTTAAACAACTTTTCCTGTGCTCACTTGCCCTCTGTATATCCTCTTGGGTGAAGAGTCTCTCAGATCTTTTGCCCTTTTTTTTAAATTGGGTTATTTGGTTTTTCACTGTTGAGTTTTGAGAGTTCTTTACACATTCTGGATACAAGTCTTTGTGGTATTGTTTTTTTTTAAGATGTTATTTATGTATTTGAGAGAGAGAGAGAGAGCATGAGAAGGGGGAGGGTCAGAGGGAACAGCAGACTCCCTGCGGAGCAGAGAGCCCAATGCCGGATTCCAGGATCATGACCGGAGCCCAAGGCAGTTGCTTTACCAACTGAGCCACCCAGGCACCCCACAAGTCTTTTGTTTTATATGGAATTTACAAATATTTTTTTCCCAGTGTGGAGTTTGTCTTTTTATTCTCCTGGTAGTATTATTTGCATATCAAAAGTTTTCATTTGGATCAACTCCAAGTAAAACTTCTGTCTTGTGGATTGTTTTGGTGTAAGAACTCTGTGCCTAATCCCAGGTTAAAGATTCTCATTGAATTCCTTCTAAGAGTCTTGCAGTTTTACATTTTACATTTAGATGTGTGGTCTAGTGTCCAACAACATGGGAAGCTTAGGTTCATTTTTTTTGCATGTGGTTGTCTAGTCATTCCAGTGTTATTTGTTGGATCTGTTCTGCATTGGATTCCTTTTGCGTCTTTGCCAAAAATCACTTGGCCAGGTAGTGTGATTCCTCCAACTCTATTCTTGTTCAAGATTTAGAATCAGCTTTGTCTGTATCAACTGGGAAACCTTCTGGAATTTTGATTGGAATTGCATGAGATCTGTAGACCAGTTTGGGGACAGTTGGTATCTTTACTGTGTTGAGTATATATAATATGTCTCTCCATTTATTTAGATCTTTAATTTTTCTCATCAGCTTTTTATATTTTTCAGCATATAGATCATGCACATGTCTTATTAGGTTCATACCTAAATATTTCATGTTTTGGGAGCTATTGTAAATAGGTAGAAGGGTTTTTTGTTTGTTTGTTTATAATTGTACATTGCTAGTATACAGAACTATGACAATGGTTAACCTTGTATCTTGATATCTTGCTAAGTTTACTTACTTATCCTAGGATTTTTTTTTCAAAGATTCCTTAGAACTTTCTGTCAATCATTATGCCTGCAAATAGTGATAGTTTTATTTTTTCCTTTCTAATCTATATGTTTTTTATTTATTTTTCTTGCCTAACTGCCTTGACTAGAGCCTCCAATAGAATGTTGAATAAAAGTGGAGAAAGAGGGGTGCCTGGGTGGCTCAGTGGGTTAAAGCCTCTGCCTTTGGCTCGGGTCATGATCCCAGAGTCCTGGGATCGAGCCCCGCATCTGGCTCTTTGCTCGGTGGGGAGCCTGCTTCCTCCTCTCTCTCTGCCTACTTGTGATCTCTGTCTGTCAAATAAATAAATGAATAAATAAATCTTTTTTTTTTTTAAAAAAAAAGGTGGAAAAAGAAGACATTATCTTGTTCCTGATCCTGAGGGGAAGCATTCAGTCTCTCACTATTAAGACCTGTGGATATTTTGTAGACAGCCTTTATCAGATTGAAGAAGTTGCCTTCTATTTCTGGTTTGCTCAGAGTTTTTATCATTAATGGGTGTTGGATTTTGTCAGATGCTTTTTCTGAATCAACAGCATAATCATGTTGTTTTTATTTTTTTAATTCTTAATATGGTACATTAAATTGATTTCCCCCCCAGATCTTTAAATCAGACAAAAGAAAACAAATTTTATAAGATGTATCTGGTATGGTTAAAGGAAAGTTCAGAAACATGCAAAACTATCTATATTGCTTAGATATAGTTTTTTAAAAGACTTTTTTTGACAGAGAGCATAAGAAGAGGGAGCAGGAGAGGAAGAAGCAGACTCCCCACTGAGCAGGGAGCCCAGTATCGGGCTGGATCCCAGGATCCTGGGATCATGACCTGAGCCAAAAACAGACGCTCAACTGACTGAGTCGCCCGGGCACCCCTAGATATACAATTTGTATGGTCAAACTATAAAGAACCACAAAGAGCTAATAGAGGCACAGTTCAGGAAAATAGATACCTATGAATTGGGAGCGGAGGCAGCTCCTGGAGAAGCTGTAACAGCCCTCCAGGGATTGGTGGTTTTTTGATTTCTCCTACTGATTGCTTTCTCAAGACTTTGGAGCACATATACTTCCTAAATACTCTGTTGTATCTATTCATCAGTCATATGTGTGTGTGTTTTAAATACTTTTAAATCGGGGACCTTGGGCTGGTCAACCTGCCAAAGTGTGTTATGTACAGCTTTCATTCCTGTGATACTGTGCTGACCACCACCTCTCTTAAGGAATCTCCAGAATCTGCTGATCCTGACTGCCATCAAGGCGGACCGCACACGGGTCATGGAATATATCAGCCGCCTGGACAACTATGATGCCCCAGACATTGCAAACATCGCCATCAGCAGTGCACTGTATGAGGAGGCCTTTGCCATCTTCCGCAAGTTTGATGTGAACGCCTCAGCAATCCAGGTGAGCTTCTGAGTGCTGTCATGACCTAGGGACCTCTGCCACACTGTGTCCTCGTCATCACCAAGGGTGTCACACCCTCTGGTTGTTCAGTGTGTCTCTCCGATCCTTGTGCTCTTTTCTGTTCATCAGTAACCCATCTTTCCAGCCTGTTGCCTCCTACTCTGCTGGTACTCCTGCTGTGTGGCAGTCACCCTTATTTGCTGGTCATTCCTCTAGACTTGGGTACCTGAATCAAGGTCATGTGATAAGCCCTGGTGACTGAGGTGTCTGATTCTCAAAGGCCCTCACACATGATGTCTGTGTCAGCCCTTCACCCTCTGCTGCCTCAACAACCCAGAGCAGTCCCACCAGCCCTCCTGCCTACCTTCAACCCCACCAAGAGCCCTTCCCTTAGCCCTCCTCCCTTTCCTACCAGTCTGTTGGCTTTTTCTGGTTTTATTTCCAAAAATTATAAACCATGGGACATAACAATAAAAAAATTATAAATGAAAGTAAGAAATTTTAGGATTAAGTATAAAAAAAATGTTTCCCGGGACGCCTGGGTGGCTCAGTTGGTTAAGCGGCTGCCTTCGGCTCAGGTCATGATCCCAGCGTCCTGGGATCGAGTCCCACATCGGACTCCTTGCTCGGCAGGGAGCCTGCTTCTCCCTCTGCCTCTGCCTACCACTCTCTGCCTGTGCTTGCTCGCTCTCTCTCTCTCTCTCTCTGACAGAAAAAAAAAAAAAGTTTCCCAATTTTTACGTAATATGCTTATATTACTTTATAATGAAAACCATAAATACGATAAACAGTTAAGATTAAATAAAATAAAATAAACCATGGGACAGATCACTTTAACTGCTGTCTTTCTAGATTCTTTATGTCCTTGCCTCTTTCCCTTACCATTTTTACCATTTTTCTGTACCTGCCTGTGAAATCTCACATCTCTTTTTGGTTCATACATGGTCTATGGCCTTGCTCTGAGATCAAACTGTATTAGGGGCAGCTGCTGCACCTGAGCCCTTCAGACTCCTTGAAGCCTGCTTTCTGTCTGCTGAGCTATCTTATTCCCCACAATAGCTCCTTTTTATACCCTCCATGCCCTGAGGCAACTCCCATGTCATTCTCCTGGCCCAAAAAGCTTAGCTTGACTGTCTCTCATTTCTTTATGCCCTTTGTTGGGAGTGTCTCTTCTTCACTTGGCATCTTCCACCTGTACAGTATAGGTCTCATCCTTTTCCTCCATTCATCATCTGAGAAATACTTAATGTCCAGTTGCTTTGGACTGAATTGAAATGGTCTTGCAACTTTAGGCAAAATATAGAACTGAACAAAAATCTGTCTGCTCCTTGGAGCTGACTGGGTGTTGTGGAGAATGAGCCCTCTTGTAACCCCTAGGTCCTGATCGAGCACATTGGAAACCTAGACCGAGCATACGAGTTTGCAGAGAGATGCAATGAGCCTGCTGTGTGGAGTCAGCTGGCCCGCGCCCAGCTCCAGAAAGACTTGGTGAAAGAAGCCATCGACTCCTACATTAGAGCTGATGACCCTTCCTCTTACCTCGAGGTCGTTCAGGCAGCCAGCAGGATCAGTAAGTGAACCTCCTCTCCCCAGGGCTCTGCTTCTCACCGGTGTGAAGCCTGGCTGGAGAAGGGTATGGCCTCCCAGGCATCTGCACGTGTTACACATCCAGAGATACTGGGGACACCGCTAAGTGAAAGTTTTCCAAAAGAATATATTACTCTTACTCTGTTAATGACACTAGCTCTTCAGCTGACTGTTAACTAGACACTAGCTCTTTGGTTAACAAGATAGATTAAGCACAATGGATAGCACTATCATGATAATTTTAAGGTCAGAAACTTAGACACAGAGCTTCTTCTGGCCTTTCCAATTAACTGTGGTACTCCCTTTTCCTGGGGCTGCAATAATTATCCTGTCTCCTGGTGAGGTCTTTACTTGGTGACATGGAACTTTCTATCCCCAGAATCAGCCTCCATGTTGTTCTTTCCTTTCCATCTCTCCCACCTAGGATATGGCTCTGCATAGCAGCCAAACAAGTCCTTCTAGACTTTACCTGGAGTCCAAGCCCTCACTGAAGTAGAGTGGGAGATTAAACATCTTAACTAGGGACAAAAATGGGAGGAGCTGCACCTCCTGTTTAAACTTAGCAGCTCTGAATTAACCTGTTTTTGTTTTCTGTCTTTAGACAATTGGGAGGATCTGGTTAAATTTCTACAAATGGCCAGGAAAAAGGGCCGTGAATCCTATATAGAGACTGAACTTATTTTCGCCCTGGCTAAAACCGGCCGTCTGTCTGAGCTAGAAGATTGTATTAATGGACCCAACAATGCTCATATCCAGCAGGTAGGCCATGCTCTGGGAACCACAGACTGCTCCAAGCAGGTTCAGGGATCACTCCCTAGAGTGGTGCAGATCTTTGACACTGAGAAACAAGCCACACTGTGACTTAAGTTCTGTGTTAGTGTCACTGGTATGGAAATTAAGGCCCCTGGTTGTGCACACCAGAATGAGTCTTCTAGAAAAAGGTGTCAGGACCATGAGCCAGTGTTCTGGCTGTTATCACTGAAGAGTAAAGTGAACTGAGTAACTGGCCAGGTAGAAGAGGTATGTTGGAAATCAATAGCTTTTCCATATGTCAGCAATTACCAGATAACATAACGGGAAGAATATTTTTTAAAGTAGGAATAACACCAAAATGTTTAAGCAAATCTCAAGGAAAAATGTTAAATAAAACTTTAAAGTCTCCTATTTCCTGGGATAAAGTGTTAACCCCTAGAAAAAGTGATGGAGATGAAAGGATAACGGACTATATTCTAACCCCACTTGAAAGAATATACATATTTTACTGAAATAAATAACACAAAAGTGGACTTTGGATTCTTTATTTCAAAATAAGATCCAGTTAACTGTTGGAAATTAGATTAGAGTTTTGAAAGGGCTTGAAAGTTCATCAGGAGAGGGGCGCCTGGGTGGCTCATTGGGTTAAAACCTCTGCTTTCGGCTCAGGTCATGATCTCAGGGCCCTGGGATCGAGCCCTCTCTGCTCAGCAGGGAGCCTGCTTCCTCCTCTCTCTCTGCCTGCCTCTCTGTCTACTTGTGATCTCTGTCTGTCAAATCAATAAAATCTTTAAAAAAAAAAAAAAAGACTTTTAGAAAGTTCATCAGGAGAATTCTGTCACGAATTCAGAGGGAGATTTTAGACAAGGCTTCATTTTCTAACACCTTTATTAGTTTTCTGATTATAAAGGCAATTTTAAAAGTTATGGTCACTGATTAAAACAAGACTTGGTAAATACAGGCAAGTGAAAGGAAAATGGAATAGTACTGCCCAATCCCTATCTCTGAGTCCTTAACCACATAGGAATTATTTAGTACAGAGAACAAAATCATTGCTAGGTTTGCTGGGCGTTGACAGGGAGTGGGAGAGGGAACCTGGGATCCCATGCCAGTGGAGGCCTTTGGGACTAAGTGAGGACCACAGATGCAGCAAGGGGGCAGACTCAGTCCCAGTGCTTTTGGAAGGGCTCTTCTGGTTGTGTCTGTCTCCTCAGGTTTTGGGAAGCCAGGCACTCAGCTTGAGCTGCTAGAGATTTGGGGAGAGAAGACAGGAAATGAATGATGGACAAGGAGCGAGTACCTGGGCTGAGGGAGTAGGATTGCTAGTGTTGTGAGTCCTTCTAGGGTCACCATCATGAAGTTCAAGAGAGCCCAAGTGGCACTTTGGGTTTCAGCTATCTGAATTTAGCTCTGCAGTCTTGGGTGTAGAGTTGGCAGAGAACCTCTCTGGGCAGGACTGGGATTTGGCCAAGTGAGTACAGCCAAGTACACCAAGAGAGTGAGTGTAGAGCCCCATGGCTTGCCAACACGAGCAAGCCAGGAGGAGAGTCATCTGGGCACAGATGGGGATGGTGGGCAGGAGTTGGGGTGCCTGGAGGTAGTGAGCTGGAAAGGAGGGGAGGCAGCAGGCAGAGAGTAGGTTCTTATGCCAGGTTTCCCAGGGTTGGCGGCTGACAGTGACTGACTGTTGTCATGAGAGACAGCAGGTCCTCAAAGCAGAGGAAGTCAAAGAAAGCTAAAGCTGTCAGGGAATGAGGGAGATCTGTAGATGGCAGCAAGAACCAGGGCTGGTGTGTGGTCTCTGGCAAGCTATCCTCTGGTGGGTAGCTGTGAGTGGGGAGGAAGGGACTGGCCTGGAAGCAGCAAGGAGCACACCTCTGAGGCCAGGCCCCCTGGGGAGCAGATCTGGGAGATGACAGCCAACAGACACAGGAGCAGGCAATGGAGAATGGGTCCAGGGCCTGAGGGGCACACTTCATCCTTCAGTAGCTCTGTGGTGGCCCAGGCTGCTGTGTGATCAGAAAGATACCTTCTTTGAAAACAGAAACACCCCTGCCACCTAGGAACTTTAGACCATCTCTGAGGAACCTTCCTATTTAAGAAGGTCTCAGCAAAGCTATCCGGTTGTTCATAGGTTGGAGACCGCTGTTACGAGGAGGGAATGTATGAGGCCGCCAAGCTGCTGTACAGTAGTGTTTCTAACTTTGCCCACCTGGCTTCCACCCTCGTACACCTCGGGGAATATCAGGCAGCGGTGGACAGCAGCCGCAAGGCCAACAGCACTCGGACGTGGAAGGAGGTAAGCATAGGAAGTCTCCAGGTGACCAGTGGTCTCTCAAGCCTTTCCTCCTTGTCCTTCCTTTCTCCACACCCTTGTGTCAGATGGGATGCATGTGGATGCCTGCCTTGTCTAGGCAGGGTTCTGAGTCTTCAGGGAAGGCTCAGAGAACCTTGCAAGCTAGCATTTGTGGTTGAAGCAAAGACCCTGGAGAGTTCTGTGTTGGACCAGTCAGTTCCCAGAAGGTGTCTTAATAGCATGGAATTAATCAGCATGAGAAATACTGTCCTAATTTAAGATATTTTTAAAGACCACCTTATTAGTGGTATTATCAGTGTAAATTGACACTTTGAGTCTTTTGTAGTAAATTGGAAGGGCATGTCTTATAGCTCTCTGATAATATCGGAATTATCTGTAAGTAGAAAAAAATTTGTAAAGAGAGGTACAAAACATTTAGCTTCAGTGAATCTCTGAAGTACTGTTTGATAAAAGATTAAAATCAACATAAATGTCCAAAATCAAAGGCAGGGTTAAATAGTGTGCATATTGCAACTCTACCAAAATAGTAGGCAGGGTTTTGGGAGGGGAGGTTTCAAGTATTCTGTGAGAAAAGTAAGTAGAGTGTCCAGGGTAATTCTATTCTGAGTGTGAGTATGTGAGAGAGAGATTTGTTGGACACTATATCACAAGAAAAATAATGGGTAACAGTTGTGTCCTGACGTAGTGACCAGTTATCTCTGGGTTGTGGGGTTATTTTTGTTTATTTGGGTTTTCTGCCTTATCTACCAGGAAAACACATGCATATATATAGAAGATGGGGAGGTAGGGAAACTTCAAGAGAAGCCAGCTTTGCCTGTGTGTATGAGGTCTGTCTTCAGCCATTAAAAGAAGAGCAACTTAGGGATGCCTGGGTGGCATCTGACTTTGGCTCAGGTCATGATCTCAGGGTCCTGGGATGGAGCCCCAAGTGGGGCTCCCTGCTGAGCAGGGAATCTGTTTCTCCTCTGCCTCTTCCTCTGCTCGTGTGTTTCTCTCTGTCTCTCTGTCTCTCTCAATAAATAAACAAATAAATAAATAAAATCAAAGGGAGGGAGGGATGAAGGGAAGGAAGGAAAGAAAGAGCAACTCAGGGGCCCCTTCTGAGTCTTTTTGAGCAGAAGCCCAGGAGGCTTCTTTTACTTCTAAAACTTGTTATCATTAAGTGTACATACCACAGAGTGCCTAAAACAAATGCTCAGTTTAAAAAATATTTATTAAAGTAAGCTTCTCCCACATAAACAGCACTCATGATCTGTGCTCCCTTCACCATTATTCTTGAATTTCGTTAAACCATTTTCAAACCCTGAACCTGCAATTCTAGCATTGCTTTTGTGTCACCTAAAGAGACCTTCACACCTCAGGGCTTAGAAGTAATGCTTGAGCCCTTTTCTCTCCATGGTTTCAAATACCCCCATGGCCTGCACATTAAAAATGTCATTATTTTTTCTCCCAGTTTCACATAGCTCACCTTCCAATTATTTACTTGTTCAGAATCTAACTTTTAAAACCCTGTTTGCTGGTATTTCTGCATTTATAGTTGCATCCCATATGGCACTGTGTCCAGTCTGGGGGACACTCACACTGCCTGGCCTTCCCTCCCATAGGTGTGCTTTGCCTGCGTGGATGGGCAGGAGTTCCGCCTTGCACAGCTGTGTGGTCTTCACATTGTCATTCATGCAGATGAGCTGGAGGAGCTGATACGCTATTACCAGGTAACTAGTCTTTGGCCAGAGATGATCTCTGCTGGCAGTGGAGATGACAAGTGACATCTAAACACTCCACAGGGACGCCTGGGTGGCTCAGTTGGTTAAGCGGCTGCCTTCGGCTCAGGTCATGATCCCAGCGTCCTGGGATCGAGTCCCACATCAGGCTCCTTGCTCGGCAGGGAGCCTGCTTCTCCCTCTGCCTCTGCCTGCCTCTCTGTCTGCCTGTGCTCGCTCGCTCGCTCTCTCTCTAACAAATAAATAAAATATTAAACACTCCACATAAAAGGATAAAGGGACCCTCATCCCCTCAGTATGTGTCATGTCCACAGGTAGGCATATGAAGCACTATCTCTATGGGAAAGTCTTTCTATGTGCTAGACAACCCATCCACAAATCAGATTGGTTGTTAGATATTCTGGACCTCACTGCTGGCTGGTATTTGTGTTTTTAAGAGTACTCCCCCCTCTTCTTGTGTCCTTGGGCCTTCAGAAGCCTAGCCAGTGACTTACACCTGTGGATAACCCTTAGGTAACTTGCTGGGAACACTGGGCCAGTCATGGCTGAGACACAGCCCATACCCCAGTCCCCCAGAGTATGTGGCCCACAGAGGGTGTGATTATCAGGTACCATAGAGACAGAGGGCATGCACTAGCCTGGGGTAGGGAACCCCAGGGGGCCTTGGAAGAGTGGGAGCTATCTGTGTTGGTGTCATAGTTCCTCTCTGCTCTCAAGTGTTTGATAGACATCACTGTGTTCGGGGCCGGGACCTCTGTCTGTGGGAGTCCTGGAACTGCGTGTGTGGAAGTGTGGGGTCTGTAGGGCAGACTACAAATTGGATTTTGCTCAGCAGTGTTACTGTTCCCATGGAATTCAATCCCCAGCCCCCCGTCGCTGAGGGGATAGTAAGGGCTATGGGGAGACTTAGTGAATTGCAGGGTTCAAGGGCCTGTGAGCTTCTGAAAGTGAGGGCCACTGGAGTCTAAAATGTCAAGCTAGGCTGGATGACTTCTCAGTGATATATGCTTTCCTCTTCCACAGAAGTTCAAGAAATAAAACTGTAAAGTAAACAGGGAAAGTAGTAAAGCAGTCTGGCGGCTGACAATATTTCATTTGTTCAGCAAGTGCTGGAGTACCTGCTGTACACTGGTGTTATTCTAGATAATGCTATCAGTAAACAAAACAGAAAACCCCTCATTCGGTTGAATTTATATTCAGTGATGTTGACAGGCAACAAACATCATGTTTAGAAGTGATGAGTTACAGGGGCAGTGAAGCCAGTTTGAGGACCAGGAGTGCCTGGGTGAAACTTAACGAAGGGGCCATCAAGATCACACTAATTGAGAGGGTGACCCTGAACAGAGACCTGGAGAAACTGAGGGGCCTGGTCATGGGGATGTTTGAAGGAAGGGTCAGCATACAGGGCAGGTCCACAGGCGGAACATGCCAAATAATTGGGGAAGGGCACCGAGGAAGGAATGTGAAGGAACACAGGCCATCATGAAGGACTCAGAGCAGGACATGG